>CAJNDT010000756.1:0-144421 GCA_905221615.1 Symbiodinium sp. CCMP2592 | reverse complement strand
CCTTTGTACGGCTCGGGTTTTTGACACTCTGGCTGTTGCCTGCGACGGCAAGCATTGGCATGGTCCGCGCCCCGGACCTTGGGCTGTGCCTGCAGCCTACCCGCCGGTCCTCTGCCATCGCCTAGCCGGCTGCCTGCTCCAGTGTGCCAAGGCTCGGAATACTGCCCCGGGGCCGCTCTCCCGAACTAAAGAGGCCTCGACTGCTGCCGTGGGCCGCCAAACAAAGCGCCATGCCCCTTTAGTGCCCGAGTACCGCGCCTTTAGGGTAGTCCCGTCGGGTTCTAAGCTTCAGCCCTCCGAGCGCATCCTCTCTGCCACGTGCGCGGGGGGATCAACCGAGGATGGACCCGAAATCTCGGGGAAGCAGTGGAAACTGGGGATATTGCACTCCCCCCCTGAGTTTCTGAATAAGGCCTTAAACTGCCCTCACCCCTTCGATGCCGCCAGACCGTTGTCTAAACACTTTCTGCATGCCCTTGAAGCTGTGATGACGACACCCCCTAAGGTCTTAGAGCTCAAGAGGAAATTGGCGATTGCTAAGGCTGAAATTCTTGTCAAAAAGCTCAGCTGCTCTGAGAAGGCTAGGCACAATGCCCTACCGGATCATATGAAGAAGGTGCTTGAAAGCAAGAATCTTTCTCTCTTCGAGGCGCTCCTCAAGGAACATGCTTACTGGGACATGGGGGTAGTCCAGCTCATGGAACAGGGAGTGGACCTTGTTGGGTTTCAGGACACCCCTTCTTGCTATCCCCAAAAGATTGCTCCTGCCACCATGTCGAGGGACGAGTTCCTTGACTCCGCCGAATGGAGGCGGCGGGCTCTCACAACACCCGGCGCCAGGGCTCCGGATGCAGGGCAGCTCGCCCACCTTGAGCAGACATGCAAGGAAGAGGTAGACCTTGGGTTCATGCTGGGACCCTACACGGAGGATCAAGTGTCCCGGCTGTTCGGCCACACTCGCTGGTCGTGCATCCGGCGGTTCGTCTTGGAGCAGAAGCCAGGGAAACTTCGGCCCATAGATGACGCAAAGGAAGCCCTTGTGAACAGCGCCAGCACCTCAACGATGCGACTCGAGCTCGAGGACGCCGACTACCTGTCTGCTATGGCTCTCGAGGTTGCCCGACGCATCCTGGCAGACCCTTCCAAACCCGGTGCGGTGCCATGGGTAGCCAGGTGTCTTGACTTGACGAAAGCCTACAAACAGATGTGTGTTTCGGAGCGTGACCTGCCGGTCTCGGTGGTCTTCTTTCTTGATGGACAGGGCAAGCCCAGGTACTACGTGAGCCACTCGCTGTTATTCGGGTGCACATCGTCAGTATTTGCATTCAACAGGGTGTCCAAAGCAATCTCCTTCCTGTTGAACCAAATGTTGCTTGTGCCAAGCTCCGTGTTCTACGAGACTGTTCCTCTCTGCACGAACAACACAAGTGAAAGCGCAACGTGGGCCCACAACCCGCCCACGCTTGATCTTCTGGGCTGGGGTCACGCCCGCGTGGGCAAGGACGCTAAAGGCGTTCCATTTGCGGCAAGCTTCGAGGTCCTTGGGATGTCGATGCAACTTGATGGTGTTCACCGTGGACGCCTGACCCTTCAGAACAAAGCCGGACGTATCGAGCAGCTCGTGGCCTTGTTTCAGGGATTTCTTGACAGGGGTGCCATCACGGTGCACGAGGCACAAGTCGCCCATGGACTCTTGAACTTCTCTGCAGGCTATGTGAATGGTCGGGCCTTACGCTTAACATGCCAGGAGCTCCTTCGCTTGACAAAGGCTTCGAGCCCCGCCTCTTCGAAGGCGATCCGCAGCTTCTGCGTCAACAGCATTGAAGCCCTCCGTGCACTTAGCCCTCGCGTGCTCAGTGTGTGGGACAGCCGTGCCCCGATACACATCTTCACGGACGGTGCGTGGGAGCAGCGCCGAGCCGGAATCGGTGCCGTCATCTTTGACACAGCTTCCGGCAAGTCGTGGACTTATGAGGGTCTCGTCCCAGAGCCGCTCATCCTCCGATGGGAGGCCGAGGTCGGGACTCAGCTCATTTGCCAGATCGAGTTGTACGCGGTGGTATGCCTGAGGTGGGCCCTGGCTTCCACCTTTGACCACAGGCGCTTGATTTGGTGGATCGATAACGAATCGGCACGATATGGTCTGATCAAAGGCATTTCGGATAGTCCTTCGATGTCATCCTTGATTCAGTCTTTGCGATTGCAAGACTCCAGAACCATTCGTACAGTTGGGGGTACGAAAGGGTTCCCTCTTCTCTAACATCGCAGATGGACCGAGCAGGGGTGGATTCATCAGAGGCCCTGGGACGTCTGCCACCGACAAGGGGAAACGGACTACCAGTTGACCAAAGCCTATACCCGGGGGCTCTTTTCTTCTGATTGCGTCGCTCACCAGCTCCGCACTCGGGGCAACTAGCCATTCGACGGGGGGATGTTGTTGGGCCCCGTAGATCTCGGGGCCTTGTGCGAGGTTCGGTGGCAACCGGGATCGTTTCCACGAATTCCCCGATAGGCTTATGCAGCCAAAAGTGTCCGTGAGAGTGCGATTATTTTTTTTGTGTACTTGTTTCACATCTGTTTTTTTTTAATGAGGTTATGTGTAGCGAAATTGGCTCACAGTATTAGTTGTGCTTGCTGGCGGTTTTTTCGAATTGCGTTTAGCCGACATATGCGTTCCACGGCAATAGGTTTGCAACAGTTGCGAACTTTCTTTGTTTCATGTCACATACAAGCAGGACAGTAGTAGAGTACATCACGTTTTCTTCGCTTTGTAGGACTCCTCGTGCCGGGGGGGGGGAGCGGGCACCCCCACAAGTGGGGTGAATGGCTTGATCGTTCCGGGCTCTCAGAAGTCCTCGTGCCTGCTCCTTTCAGTGGGGGTGCATGGAAGCTTCCACTCAGACACCAGATATCTTTGATCTTGCAGAGCGTGTGTTTGCACTTGAAGTCAGCCGAGCCGGGCACTCTAATCATCTTTCGCAGGTTCAAACGTGGTTGAATAGGCTTGAGAATCGCTTGCAAGCTGTGGAGCGCGACATTGCTCTTATCATTGGCTTGCAGCGCAGCATCCGGCAATTGCGTAGAGCTAACCTTCTGCTTTTGCGTGCACTTCAAGAGAGCCGCCGTAACTACGCATCTCTGGCGCGTCGGGTGGCACTTCTGGAGGTGGCAGGTTTGTGATAGTCATGAAGCGGCCTTTAGACCCTGACGATAGGAGACAGCCGTGTGCCACAGATGCCAGCATTGCTTGCAAAGCTTCTCTGACTGTCAGCGCAAAACCCAAAGCTGCCCTTGCATCTCTTCCGCTTCAAGTGCCCCTTCCCAAACCGGGTAGGAAAGCTCCAGCTCTGCCATTGAAAGGTTTGGAAGCGGTGCCTGATCGGGCTTCATCTGTTCAGCCGGAGCCTATGCCGGCCGGGCACCCGTTGTCGGTGCCTTCAATGCAAAGCATGGATTTTGGCACTTCGGCGAGTTCGGATGCACTCTCGAGCTTGGCTCTTCCAACTCCGGGTTCCTCTAGGCTTAAGCCCTCTGTAATGCCTTCCGAACGCCCCAACAACCCAAAAATCAGTGAAAATGCCTCTCGCAGCAAAGTGGCACGTGCAGCTTTTATGGCATTATTTTCTGTTCTTGGCAACTTGAGCGCTCTGGGTGCATCTTTGCAAGAAAGCAGTCAGGACCACGTGGGTCGCATCCTTCAGATGTTTGTAGCAGCCACCGTCATACGGTACAGCTCAGCCTTCAGATCCCTTGCAGACACCATTTTGGATTTGGGATTTGCTTTGGAAACATTGACATCGGTCCAGCTTGCAGATGCTCTTGTCGTCTTAAGCTTAGCGCGCAGCAGTGACCCGGAGTCGGGAACACACTCAGCGACCGCAATCAAGGCCATCCGGTGGGTTAAACGTATTTTCGAAGTCGCATGCTTTGATGTCGCGTACTCACCCTTGATTGGCAGTTTCCTGAAATCCAAGATTCCCCGTGAACGTAAAGAGGCGGTGCCCTTGTCTCTTTATGTCGTCACACAGTTTGAGCGACGCTTGCTGATGCAAGAAGCTACGGATGCCGAGGTCCTCATCCTTGGGGGGTTCTTAATCTTGATTTGGGGTTCCATTAGGTTTATGGACGGACAAAGAGTTCACTGGCGATCCCTGTCCTATGACGGCTCTACACTGAGGGGCTCGTGCTATCAAACAAAAACAACATCCCAAGGACAACCATTTGGGGTCATTTGCCAAGGACTGCTTAGTCATGGATCCTTCACATGGGTGCATAGATTTCTTCGGACTTTGGACAAGGTGGCGTGCATGCATTGCAGCCTTCACCCGGGCCATCCCTTGCCTTCGAGTCTCCTTTTATCGATTGGAGCCACAGGGGTCCCTGTTTACCCTTTGCAGGCCATGGGATACGCGGCTGCACTTAGGCACCTTAGGTATGCAATTTCACTCCCGTGGAAAAAACATAAGACCCCCGTCCCTCACGAAGTCCAACTTAATTACACAGTGCACTCCCTGAAAACCACCCTCCTTTCTTGGATGGGTCAACGTCCTGAGGTTCAGCCAATCGAAAAGCAATGCCAGGGTCATCATAGGCTTAGCTCATCCCAGCTTTATTCGCGTGAAGACATTATTCCGGCGCTGCGAGGTCAGCAGAAGCTGAGATTCGCCATAATCGGCGGAGCCAGGTTCCTTACCCCGCTCCACAGAGGCTCTCAGCATCCGTTGGAGGAGCCACCAGTGCAGATTGAGTCGTTCAGCAAGGCAGCAGAAACCACTTCTTTCGAGCACTTTCCACAGTTCGTTATGAAGGAAGGGTTGCATCTTCCTGAGTTCGAGAAAACGTCGGAGTTACCTAAGCCGGTTGACCCAGCACCCTTGTGGGATGTGCAATCATCCGATGAAGAATCATTGGACAGCAGCGGCGACGAGGCACCCAAGCTCCCCGACTTAGGGGATCCTGAAGAATTGGTGCTTGCATCGTGCACAGGCGTGCACCATGCTATGGTTCCCTCCTCAGGAGCCTCTGCGACCACCTATCGTGGTAAGGGCCTGCGACCTGCTTGTGGCGTTCGCTTGTATGCAGACAATATTAACTGGCGCGAGCAGTATTCTCCCGAGATCACATTGTGCAAAAGACGTGCATGCTGCATAATCCTCGGTCGTTGTGGGATCTCGGACTCGTGAGCAATCAAAGCAAAAAAGTGGTCAGGCTCACATTGCAAGGGTCATTCATGCAGTCTCAGCGTCATGTGCATGCACTCTGTCAGTTCACTTGTTCAGCCAGGCACCAGTGAAGTTCCTTTTTCTTTTGGTCTTAGCAGCGGCTCAAATGATTGAGTTTTCTGTGGATCCTTCAGAAATTCCCAACCTTTCAGCGGTTCTTTTTGGTAGCCTCTATGCTCTACTTGCTGCAGGGTCGCTAGGGTCCACAATAGCCTTTTGCTATGGAACTGGCTGAGCTCTTGAAGTCCGAAGGCCTCTCTGACGAGCTTGCCGATCTGGCAGTGGCAACGGGGTGGAAGTCATCCACTTTCAAGCATGCTGTCAGCAAATTGGCGGATTTAGATTCTGTGTTGGGCGAAATCTTTCCGGAGAAAGCTCTGACAGTTCTTCAGAAGGCCACTATTCGATCGGTTTGGAGTAAACTGCAGGAGTCGGAACCCTCGGGTTCTGCAGCCTCTGCATCGCCTCCTGTGCCAGAGTCTCGGGAAGGATCATGGGTGGAATCTTTTGCCCCAAAGATATCAGCATCTTCAATTTCTGAAATGAAACGGAAGTATCTGGTAAACTATCCGTCGGAGATCATCAACTACTCCACTCAGCCGTCAACCAGATTGCTGAGCTTAGCATCGCGCCAGCAGAACAAGAAGGATTGGCGATGGATCCCCTGGAAATATCGAATGACGGAAGAGCGAGCTTCTGAGATAATGATGTCCCGGCCCAACAAGCAACCTCGGCTTGAGGCTATCGGGCTCTCGGGGATGTTATTGGACGAACCTCCGGCTCTGGAAATCCAAGATCATTCCATGGGTGTGAATGCTATTCAGAAGCTTATGAATGTGCATGACGTGGCATTGGCAATGGTGGGAACTGCCCATCTCGCCAGGCTGAAAGGATATACAACAAAATTCATTTCTCTTCTGACTCAGAAATTCGATGCTTCATCAGGACTTCGGCCACCATCAGTCTTAGAAGCACAACAGGCAGATTGCCGCCTGTGGCAGGGCATGATCACCCTGGTCACCGACAAAGGATGGACGATGGATGATGTCCTCTACGAGTTCACAGAGGTGCGGGGCGAGATGGCCAGCCTGCTTCAAGCTCGAGCGCGTCCTCCTCCCGTCCCCAAAGGCTGGGAAGGCAAGGGCAAAGCTGTCAAGGGCTTGGGTAAGATGCTCGTGGAGTCCTATGCCAAAGGCTACGCATCGCAGGCGTCTGTCAAAGGCAAAGGGAAGGACAAAGGCAAGAACAAGGAGGCTAAAGGCGGCTCCAATATCAATTTTGTGAAGTCGATCATGGTGGGGTCTGAGTCCAAGCCATTGTGCGTGAATTGGCAATTGAGCCGTTGCAATCGTGGAAACGCGTGCCCATTCGTGCACGCTTGTGCCTTCCCGAAATCCAATGGGCAAGCTTGTGGAAGCAAGGCGCATACGGCGCTGCAGCACGAGAGTACTCCCCACTGACTTAGCCCCAATCCCGTAGGCATGCCAGGGGTGATTTCTTCGGACCCTCTCCCCTCACTCGTATCACCACAATATTCTTCGGATCACATGTCAGTGTCTTCGCAGAACGAGACAGCGTCACTTAATTTGCATTCCCAGCCGCCAAAGAGACTTCGAATGCAGCAGTCAGGCCCTCAGGCAAGCGGCACAGCTTCCTTCTCAGGCCCGCAGGTGCAAGGCTCTTCGGGTTTCACTCTTGCGTCTGAAATCCCGAGTTTGGGATCGTCTGTACCTCCCAAGATGGGAGTTTCCCCAGGCACTCGAGAGGTGTCGGGATTCAGGTCCGCAGGCTCAGAGGCATCGAACTCCGGCGTGCAGCCGGACGGCGTTTTTGTCGCATCAGCGGGTGCACCATGCATTCATGATTTCGATTCTCTTGCAGCAGCACTGATCGCAGCAGTATGGCCGGAACGTGCGGCCCCAGACCGTGCAGCAGCCTCAACTGCTCGATCGGATTCAGGTTATTGGAATTTCGGAGTTCAGGTTAGCCATAGGAACACTTTATCTAGCGTCACATCAGCCTTGCCAGGACTCTGTAAAGAACTTAACCAATTTCTTCAGCAATGTTTTCCAGGTGAAACGTGGAACTCTTTGTGCGTCAGCAGGAACGTCTTAACAACCCCACACAGGGACTCGGCTAACTTGAAAAATTCCCTCAATCTTTCGGTGAGCGTCGGAAATTTTTCAGGAGGGCGTCTTTGGATAGAGGACCCCGAGGGTTCAGTCGAACAATTCATCCCTGCACTTGGCAAAACCCTCCTGGGGTCGTACACTTGCACTCGCCATGCCCCCACAAAATTCCCCTGTAATCTATGGCACTGCACAGAGCCATGGCTGGGGGATAGATGGGTTCTCACCTGTTTTACCCTTCCTTCGGTTTCCCATTCAGGGCTCCCACAACTGGGTTTCCCCACTGTCACGCATTCGGGTTTAGCCCCACCGAAACCCGCGCAGCCCGAACCCTCTGCCATGCAGGCGCAGTCGACAGCAGTCACGCCTCCAGCATGCATTGAACATCGACCGTCTCCAATCGCAGGTTCCCCAATCAACTGGGGCAAAGCCTCGCCTTTCGGCTTTACTAATCATAGCTTGAAGGTAGTCCCGGACCCCCCTAAGCAAGTTCCTCGAGCCACAGCCATTCCCATTCCACAGCAGATGGGATCAAGGATTTTCTTGGATCTTTGTTCGGGTCTAGAAAAGCCTCTGTCGCTAGCAGTCGCTGCTCTTAGCTTACCAGTGCTGTCCATTGACATTCTTTTGGACCCAACTATGGATATCTTGAACAACGACTTCTTTGAGCAACTTCTGTTTATCTGCGGTTCCGGTATAGTGGGGTATTGCGCCTCCTCTCCTTGCTGTTCGGAATATAGCCGTTTGAAACTTCGGGGTGATAAACCATACCCCATACGTACACCGCAATCTCTTGAAGGGCTTCCAGACATCCCCGCAGAGGCCCAATCCCGCGTTCAGGAAAGTCACGAGATGCTCTCTCGAGCATGTCAGTGCGCAAAAGTTGTGCACGCTGCAGGGGGCCACTCCCATGTGGAGCAACCTTTAGGAGCTATGTCGTGGGAAGAACCGTGTATGCAAAGCTGGCTTCATGCAGGTTCTGTCGTGCTAGTTCTGTGTGCTGCATGTGCTTTTGGGGCAAACTGGCAGAAGACATGGCTTTTTGCCAGTAGCTTCAAGACACTCGGTCTCATGGGCCAAACTTGCTCGCACGGGCGAGATGCTCACCCAGTGATGCAAGGTCGCTCTGTCTCAGGCGTCTTCCGGAGCAGATCCACAGCCAAATATCCGCAACCCTTGGCGGAAACCTTCGCATTGCACATCAGACCCCTACTCTCGGGTGATTCGGGCGATCACACCATAGCCTCAGCCTCAGCACTGATTCCGGTGAAGGGTATTCAAGCAGAGCCCTGGGTTCTCCATGACGGGGCAGGGCGTCACTCTTGTGGTGACTGGAGCAGCCCGTTGTGTTCCGACAAGCTTAAACCGCTTCGCACATACCTGCTCAGTTGTGTCGCTCGCCTGCAAGGGGACAAGCGTCTTCTTGCAAAAGCAGAATGGCCCAGCCCTGATCCATTATTTACACAATCTGAGGTTTCCGAAGTTAGGCAGGGTTTTCTTGCGAGCTTGGGGTTGCAAAATAATGAACAAATGTGGCACATTCGAGAACACCAGCCCTTGGCTCTCCACATTTTGGAGAAACTTGCGAGCATATGCGGTGATCCAGACATCAGCTTGTTCCCAAGTTTGCAGAACGGGGTCCCTACAGGCTATAACAACGATATCCCGCCTTCTCACTGCTTTTGGCCAAACCAAAAGTCTAACGTTGAAGATGTCCCGTTGTCGATCCACATGCAGAACTGGCGCTCGGCATCGGTCGAGCCCTCAGTCACACAAGCGCTCCTGGATGAAGAAATCAATCAGGGTTTTTGCTACAAGTTCCAAGGGTCGTTAGCCGAAGCCAAGGCCAAGTGGCCAGCACTTGCGATAGGAAAGCTTTCAGTCGTTCGCGCTCCAGGGCGTGCAGAGCGATTGGTACTTGACAATTCAGTCTGCGGCACGAACGCAAATTGTGATGTCCCAGAGACTCAGCACATGCCGTCTGCCAGAGATGTTGTTAACAGCTATCCACTTCGCGAATGTAACGCTCGGCAATCAGCCATATCTTTGGACGTAAAATCAGCCCACAAAAGGGTTTTCGTCACACCAGCCGAGCACGGCTTGCTAGGGTTCTCATGGGATGATGCTTTGTATTTCTACCGCGTGGCACCTTTTGGTGCAGTCTTCGCCCAGCACTGGTGGGGCAGACTTGGATCGTGCATCCTTCGCATTTTGCATGTGCTTATCTTCATCAGCCACACAGGTCACTTATTTGTGGACGATTACCTGTTCTCGCAACTGGCAGCGATCATGCCAATGACAGGGGCTATGATTTGCCTGTTCTTTCAAGTCATTGGCCTTCCATTATCTTGGCGTAAACTTCAACTGCATAGTCGGGTCCAGTGGATAGGTTGGGACTTTGATTATATAGCGGGGGTAGTCTTGTTGCAGGAGCAAAAACGTCTCAAGTTGTTGGGGATGGTTCAGGATCTTCAGCGAAAACCAAAACTTTCCAAAAAGGATCTTGAACGCTTCGTGGGCCTGGCCCTTTGGGCTTGCCACTTGTTCCCTTCCATGAAAGCACTCCTTCACACATTTTATCACGACCTGTTCAGTCCAGCAGCGACGAACTACTCGATATCTCCAGAAGTATGGCACCAACTTCGAAACCACCTTACAGAGGATCTCAAATTCAAATCCGCCCCGCCAGGTACCGCCATTCCGCTTCACTCTACACTGCTATCGGTGCGGCACCAAAAACTGCAAAGCCTTTCAGATCTTGCCAGTGTTCGCATTACAGACAGACGTATCTGGATGCGCATATCCAGCCAATGCAGCAACAAGCGCCGCCTGAGTGCGGAGTCAGTGCGCATTCTGGGGCTTTATGAGTTGTGGTTACTTCACATGAGCCCTATGGTCAGCATGCGACCAGCAGCAGTGTTTCCAGTGGAAGCACAAGCGGACGCCAGTGCCCAAGGTCAACGGGCTTGCATTGGTGGGTTCGTGTCACATCCTGCATTAGGCCAAAGGTGGTTTAGGGAAGAATTCACATATGAGGAGTTCCGCGAGCTTCAGGTTCCCGTTCAGCAAGATATGCAGCTTGACATTGCGTGCTATGAAGCACTCGCTCAAGGGGCGCTGATTATCGCATCTTCAACCTTGATACCTTGCTCCAGAATCAAGCTTCGGACGGTCTCAGACAACAGTGGTGCGGAGGCAGGTGTGAATGCATCATTTACAACTTCACGCCCACTTGCATATTTCCTTGAACGCATCTCTCTGCTTGCTGCAGTGTATCGTACCACTTTGGATGTGTCTCACATACCGGGGGAGAAAAACACCAAAGCAGATGCACTGTCAAGACCGGGTGAACACGACATTCCCCCAGACTGCCTCGACTGTGACCGCATCAGGCTTCGCCTGAGTGATCTTTGGCTGCCTCGGCCGGCCATTTCCATTTCGCCCAGCGATGCTTCGCTGGCATGGACCGTGCGAGCCCCAGGAGTGCCGAACAACCTCACATAGTTTTGGGCTTTTCGAGAGCGAGGTTGCTGGGTAGTTGTTATTGGGCGAAACGTGCCACCCATCAACCTGGTTGTTTCGTTTGTTGTCTCACTCGACTTATGTGAGACAAATCGGCACTCCTGGAAAATACTACGTCTTTCAGGGCCTTTGAGTTTGGACTTAAAGCCTCCGGCATACCGCTAGCAAGCGCAACTAAACCTATAGAACGATTTGTGTACTTGTTCACATCTGTTTTATAGTTTATGTGTGCGAACATTTTGGCTCACAGTATTAGTTGTGCTTGCTGGCGGTTTTTTCGAATTCCTCACCCTCCCGCCCTGATGCGGATTCACGACTGGCGCGTTCTAGGACCGCACAGCTGTTTCACAAGGCACTGGCCAAAGAACTCGACAAAGACCTCGTAACAAGAAAACTGGGCCTTCGGGGCAGGCACGTCTCACAGTCCCAGTAGTATCAGCAGCTGAACAGTGTTTTCTACTTGCAATTATCGCTTATCTTGTTTATGTTACGCTTTTTGCTGCACTACACCGTGTCACCTCTTTTAAGAACCTCCACAATGGTAATGCTTTAGCTTGGGCTTATATCCGTATCCTTTTGATTCGGGTCGTTTGTGTCCTCTGCCAAAGGAGGTTCCTCGTTGCGACCACTAGGTTCTCATGCATTGCAAGTGCAAGTGCTCGCGCTGGTCCCACAGCAGTACTTCGAACTTATTCCGCCATTGCATTCGCTGCTTGGTCATCCTGTACTTCGGGTTCTCTCGTTTTGCTACTGCTGTAACGACAGTTTGGATGGGGGGGCGAAACGTGCCACCCATCAACCTGGTTGTTTCGTTTGTTGTCTCACTCGACTTATGTGAGACAAATCGGCACTCCTGGAAAATACTACGTCTTTCAGGGCCTTTGAGTTTGGACTTAAAGCCTCCGGCATACCGCTAGCAAGCACAACTAAACCTATAGAACTCGATGGTCTTAAGTTTTCGCTCCCCAGTGCTAAGGCCGGTCATAAGTCACCAGTCCGAGATGGTAGTCTTATCCAAATGTCTCTGCCACCCAAGAGACCCCCCCTTACCCACGGGCAAGCGCCGCGGCACGGGATCAGGCGTCCGGCCAGCAACGGAGGGAGGCTCGAGCATGGATCCGAATCAGGGCACCCCCTTGCTCCATTGTGGTGTGCTGTTGCCGGTGCAGTTGCTGTTCTTCCTTGCACGGGCTTTGGTAGATGAACCAGACGCTGCCCCTCTGCTACAACTCGTGCGAATTTCTCCTGTCTGGCAGAATGACTTGCATTTCCTTGAAATACGGGTTAAGGCGGAAGTGCCTGCCTCCCTTGTGGGGCGGCCCCAAATCACTATTGCCGCACGGCTGATGGAAGGCTTCCATCGTGGGCTTCTCCCAGCTAGGCGTGGTGATTTCGACCCTCAAATGTTTTCATACCCGGGCGTGTGCAAGGGAACTTTCAGACTCCTGCTTCCGCTGGACGATGTCCCCTTGGGTCTGCAAGCGCCGCCCACGCTTCCAATCCAGTCCGCTGGCCTTCTGCATGCTGCCCTGTGGCGCCACCTCTGGTTGGGATCTTAGCGCGGTGGTCGTTTATTGGCTGAGAGGCCCACAGAAAAAGGACTTTTATTTCCCGGTGCGCCTGTGGCGCCACGCCCATTTCGACGCGTGGGATGCGAGGGCCAAGGTTCTCATTCACCACTTGGTGGCCCAAGAGTCCAACGAGAAGACACTGCCCGATGGAAGTCGCGCATGGTTTCGGCTAGGAGACCCTTGGGGCCAGGACCACTGGAGAGACGAAGCGGAGGCCTTCATTGCACGCGGTGGGATCGGCCCAGGTATTCAAATCCCGTTCATTTCCACTGAGCTGATGCCGCATCTCCATGAGCCGGATCAAGATACACTCCGATATGGGTTTTCACCGCCTACAAGAATTGTATGCGCAGCGCAATTACCAATTGTTATACCTGTTGCGCGAATCCCACTTCCCGACCAGCGGCAACGACATGCAGCGCCAGCTGGACTCTTGGCCATGACCCTCGACACTGGATTGTACCCAATGACGGGGTGGGACCGCATACCGGCAGGCATGAGTCTGTTATGACCATCGACATACGTCGTAGGGTCTTTTCTTAGAGATTGCCGCTGGACGGGAATTCCACCGTGGACTTGTGGACTTTGTGTGCACGATCGTGACACAACAGGACTCCGGGGCCGACCGTTGTTCGACGGAACTAGAACGGCGGCCGGAGCTTCGACTTTGGGCTCCACCGGTGGGCCTGGACAGCTCTAGGCGATGGCCTTTTGCTGTTGTGGATCGGTCGCTGAGGCCCCGTAGCTCGTGCTGAACGGCCAACACCGGCAAAGCCTGTGCGCCGCAGCTAGCCTTTTGCCTCTCTTTAAAGAACCGCCCTGTTTCACCGCTGTCTTTGTTTGTTTGTTGGTTTATTTTGTTTGTAGGGACCGAGTGCTACAGCCGTAGTCGACGAGGCCCGCCCACGCCAAAAAATAAAAAAGCGTTTTTTGAGAGGCACAAATTGAAGGTTAAGAAAGCGGCTGTCTTTGTCGTTGAGTTGCTTCTTCCCCCACAGTGCAACAGCTTTTTGCTGTTCCCGTTCAACGGCACAGAAGAGCATGAATGCAAAACCTGTCACACGTCCTTGATTGCAAGAAATGACCCTTGCGCTGCGAGTTTCGCGCATCAGAAAGAGTCTTTGATTCGACATGGGTTGCCAACACAAATCGCATGCCCTACAACCTGATTTGTTCCATCTGTTCATCTGCGACTTGGAACAAGCTTTGAAGCAACTTACTTGCAGTCCAATTTTGTTGCTCAGTTGGTGACCGCTCGAGGTTCTGTTGCGGCCTTTGATTCAGGGAAGGGACCAAACCAAAAGCCCCTGTACGCTCCTTCAGGTCCTAAATCAGGTCCATTAAATTCACATACTCCGGTAAAGCAACGTGGGTGCAAAGCGCGCTGTAGTAGATGCCAGTGCTGTTGGGGGAAAGGGGGTGGTGCACACTCCACTCCGACTGCTCATGAGCCTCTTCGGAGCTAGAAAGCACAAATTCCCTCAACTGTACGTGAACGGGTTGGGTTGGTGAACCCGAGTGAGCGTCCGTGCGCCACAATCTTGCAGCTTGTTCCAGGTCCCAGGTTTGGCGATGTCGTGGTTTGTTTTCTGGTTCCGATTTTAGGCCCAAAAATAGGAGCCCCAAGTGGAAAAGGTCCGCAAACTAGACCCACTTTCCGACCCCGGAAATGAGACCTCTTGCAATCAAGGACGTGTGACTGGTGATTTGCGTTCATGCTCTTCTTTCCGATGTGTGCTGCGTTGAATGGGAACAGCAAAAAGCTGTTGCACTGTGGGGAGAAGAAGCAACTCAACGACAAAGTCAGCCGCTTTCTAGACCTTCAATCTGTGCCCATCAAAAACGTTTTTTTAAAGCGCCTGTTAGGAGGACGCTAGAAGGATGCTGGGAGAGATGTAGAAATTTCCACGAGGACGACGCAACTTTTTCAATATATAAAATCAAGAACATGTATATTTTGTATTGAAAAAGTGGCGACCTCGTAGTCATTTGTACATGTCCTCGTAATGTCCTCGTAGCGTCCTCGTAGCAGGCGTGGGGTTTCGTGACTGGGACAGTGACGTCCTCGTAGAAATTTTTAGATTTCTCCCAGCATCCTTCTAACGTTCTCCTAGCAGGCATGGATTTGGTGACTAAACTCATATCGGGGCTCCTATTATAGTTATACTGTGTGCCTCAATAACAGGATTGGGGTCTTTGGGTTTAAGGTAGGTCAATGAAGATCCTTGCGCTGCGAGTTTCGCACATCAGAAAGAGTCTTTGATTCGACGTGGGTTGCCAACACAAATCGCATGCCCTACCATTGTCGCGAACGCTGATTTTGAACCGCAAGATTTTCAGCTGTTCGATGCAAGGGGCCCTGGACGTGGGTCTCAACCTTCTGGGTAGGCTTCAGGGTCTGTCGTGTCCGTTTTACTGCGGGGGGAGTCTGCTGCCTGCTTTTGCTGCCGGCCTCTCTACCGGGCTCCTACTTGGAGCTGCCTTTACCACCTGGATTTTTCTTCGACCGACCCTCTTTGAGCCCCAGCCAAGGCCTCCCTCGGCTTCTTTAGCGGCTAGGGCCCGTCACAGGAACGCGAGTGCCAGATTAGCAGGGTACCTGCATGATTAAGGGTGATTCCGAACTGACATTTCAGATTGGGAACATTTCGGTCACTCTCAGGGGTCCCCCTCGGGATTGTGTCAACCTTCAAGAGCACATTGCTCGGTACACTGCCCCTTCCTCGCCTGCTGCTCCTTCTCGGGCTTCTTCCGGCTACTTGCTGGTGGACCCTCCGGCTACTGAAGAGCCGGTTTCTTCCTCGTCCCAGCCGCCGTTGCTGGCTGAAACTAGAGGAGACGTCCTCGCCAGCTTCCCTCCGCTGCCTGCGAGGTGGTCCTCCCTTGCGCATCAGCTGCAAAGCGCGCAGAGCTCAGGGATTGAAAGGCTCCGGCGTGCTTGGATTGCTGGCCAGTGGGCTGCTGCTGCTCTTTCTGATCGGGTGGTTACTCCTGCTCACACCCCCCTCCTCAAGCTCTCCTCGCGGTACTACATTGTGCTGCGTGCCCCGGGGTTGGACTCGCCCGCTTTGGTGGAGACCTCGCGAGCCTACTTCGACATTGTGGGGCGGCCCTTTGCTCGGTCTACCATCTCCCACGGGTTCCCTTCCTTGCTGGAGGTGCGTGTCTACTGCGACGCCGCTGGCTTCGCAGTCCCACAGGTGCGATGAATCTTTCAGAGGTGCCAGATTTTGCCCTCAGCTCACCGGCCACCCTGATCCTCGGCTGGCCAGAGGAGGAAGGTGGACCCCTGGTCCTGGAAGCGTGTGCCGTGTGTCTCCTGAAGAGACAGAACCCCAGCAAAGGCCTCCTGATTGCAGTGCCCTCCCACTTCTTCGACGAAAGCCTCCTTCAGGCAGCCCAATCGAGTCCTCCTACCGAAGTGCTGGGGCCCTCAGAAGTTTTCGACTGCGCTGCTGCCATCATTGCGGAAGGGCAGCTTGTGGAGCACAGTGCCAGATTGTCGGTTATGATAGACTGCAGCGAGGAGCTATGCGCCAGCCTAAAAATTGCGAGGATGCCACTTCCGGAGGGGGTCGAGCCCTTCGACCAAGAGGACCCTTCATTGGTTCCTTATGTGCCGAGCCTGCTGCCTCAGGTCGACCCTTGGCTTCGAAACTTGGACCGTGTGGCGTTTTACTCCCTCGACGAAGAGGGGCCCGTGCCCGGGCCGAAGCAAGGTGCAAAATCGAGGGCAAAGGCAAAGCAGACCCCTGCCCAGCGAAAAATGCTGCTTTGTCAGTGCTCCCGGCCCTCAACTCTCGGCTGGACGAGCTTACAGCCGCTTGGAGGCAGGAGGGGTTTCGTTGACTACGGGCGTGCGAGCTCCTTTGCATGCCCAGCTGGGGCTGCCAGCCGAAGGCACGCCGGGGCAGCCGGCATCGTCGAAGCAGGTGGCGGGGGCTCCCCCAAAGAGAGGCCCAGAGGTCCAAAGGATAGAGGGGGGAATCGGAACACCAGCGGCCATGCAAGAAGCACAGGACCACCTGGCTCCCACGGAGGAAAGCAGCATGGTTCAGGCTCTCATGACGCAGTCGGCTGCCCTGACCACCCTTGTGAGTCATCTCGCCCAGCAGGGCGGAGGAGCTCGATCCTCAGGCCACCGGGGCTTCTGCAGGCGCGCGTGGTTCCTTAGGCAGGGCGAAGCTGCAGGCCGAGTTGGCTTTGAAAAATGGGGGCCGCCCTCCTTTCTACACAAAGGTCCTGCAGGCGGCGGCCCGCCGAATGGATCCGACCCAAGCAGAGCCAAGCGAGCTGAGGGAGAGGGCAAAATACATAGAGCGCCAGGTGCGAAACATTGCCCTGGTGCAGTGGCAAGTCTGTACTGCCCTGGATTTGGCCATGTCTGGGCAGATGGATGGATGCCTGGATGTCCTAGCCCTCCTTTGCGTGTGCTTGGAGCAGTGTGCGCTAGATGGCGGGAACATGGATATAGGATACCTCCTCAGCTCCAAGAGGAGCCGCCGGCAGCTATTATGAGCAATCGCAGCCTGATGTCTGTTGGTGGCCGCCACCGGGCTTTTGCCCCACGACTTCGCTGGCTTTCCTCCGCGAGCAGGACCTGATCACCCAGCGGCGGTCCGACCTGACTCCGATCGCCCGGGCTCGAGCGGAGACCCGGCAGGAGAGGAAGGAGGATGGAAGAAGAAAAAGGCAAAAGCAAAGGCAAAGGCAACCTGGACGAAGAAGCCAGATGCCTAGCTGCGAGGACCCCGGTGCCGGGCCTCACCCCTGGTGACCCTAAGGATAGGGGTGTTAGTTCCCGAACCCCCGGTGGTCCGCAGTGAATTCCTTGCCTTCTCCTTCTCCTTTCCCCTTTAAGGTTGGTAGGCCCCATGACCCTAGCGAGCAAGCCTCCTACGGCAGTGTGCGGCCGATCTTGCTGTTGGACCCAGCGCTCCCTTACTCGGAGAAGGGGTCCGAAACCTCCGCTGCGTGCGGCCTCCTCTTCCCTGCTAACTTTCCTGAAGGGCTCTCAGAGCTTATGTGTGGGCGCCCAGCCGCTTCTGCAGGTTTTCTTCAGAAACAGCCGGAGGCGAAATTGTCGGTTTTCCCTCCGAAAAGGACAATTCGGCCGGGAGCCGAATCATCGGTTTTTCCTCAAAACCTGACAATTCGGCTCCTCGTGTTTGGGCCGGGAGCCGAATCATGGGTTTTTCCTCAAAACCTGACAATTCGGCCCCTGGTGAGAGGATCGTGATATCTCTTGTGCAGGCATTGTCGCCACCTTGAGATGAACCTTTGTTGAAAGGCCGTGCGGCCGCTGTCCCACAAGCCCTGCAGAGCCCTAAGGTATGTAGTTCCCGAACCCGTGTGCAAAGCAAGGGCAGCCGGCCAGAAAAGCAGGTCACTTTCGGCACCGAGTCCTCCCCTGCCCCTCAGGTTACTAGTTCCCTAACCTGTGTGCAATGCGAAGGTGGTCCTTCCGAGGAGCAAGCCCCGCTAGTCGCCGAGCCCTCTCCTACCCCTAGGGTTACTAGTTCCCGACCCCGTGTGCAATGCGAGGGCAGTCCAGAAAAGCAGGGTAAGTCCTCTCCGACCTCTAGGGCATGTGCAATGCGAGGGCAGCCGACCAGGAATGCAGGTCGAATCGCGCACCGAGTCCTTTTCTGTCCGTACTATATGTAGCCATCAGGTTGCCTTTTCTCACGAGGGGGCTCCTTTGAAAGGCCCGCCTAATGTGCTTAGCCACAGCACTTCAAGCGCACCGGGAGGAAGTCATGGCCAGCAAGACTCCTCCTTTTCACTCGTCCAGGCGCCGTACAGAACTTTAGAGGCTGCCTCGGTCTCCTCCGGAGACCCACCGACTGCATCGATGCACCACGAGCAATGCAAACAGCTGTTGCATGACGACGTCCTCAACTTCGATGGCGTCTTGCCTTTTACGAATTTCTTGGCCAGCTTGCCTAGGCGCATCCTAGCCTGTAATACCAAGTTTTCTCGCTTCCTTGCGAGCACTCTTCACCTGCAAAGGAACGGTGAGTCCGTGTCCGCTCCCGCGCTTTTTCCGCTCCCAGTGCCCTATCCGGGCGTCTTCGATGGGAGTGGCCCGAAGATGGCACAGGGACGTTTCAAGAGCCTCGTGCTCAAGAGAGGGGTGCATGTTCTAACGATGTGCCTCAACTACGTCTTCTGCGGAAGGAATTGGATTCCCTCTGCCGAGCTTCGGAGGCCGCCGTCTTCTTCCCAGGAAGCGATCTTCGATCGCATCCAGCGGCTTCTTCGCGCGTGTGGCTCTCTCGCCCCCCAGATTCCTATGTGTCCTGGGCGACGAAGCCATGAATTGACTGCATGCCTTCGGAACTTGGCCGCCTATGCCGGCCGACACACACCGTCACCTGGCGCAGGTTATGATGCTGCAGGGAACCACGGAGTTGCCGAGCCCGTCGACCCGGACCGACCCGAGCTCCGTCCCTACTCTAGCCTGTGCGCGGCTCGCTTGAAGATTTCCGGTACTGGGCACTTTTGGCCGGTACCCTACCTTCAGCCTTCTCTCGTGATGCCTTTTCTTGAACCGCGGGTGTTACGCTTCACCGAGGATGAGCCTACGAGCCCTCACCCAGCCACTTGCACCGATTCTGCTCATGAGCTCCCGGAGCTTTACGCAAGGTGGAACCAGCTTGGCCTTTTGGGCTTTACAAAGGATCGGGTGAAGGCGTGGCAAAAGGTCAGGGTCTTCAACGCAAGAAAGAATGAGAAGCAGGATAGACAGATAGGCGACCGACGGTCGCTTAACGGCATTGAGCGATGCCTCGAAGGGCCATCTCGAGAGCTCCCGCCTGGAGCCCTGATGTGCAACATCCTGCTGCGGCCAAAGTCCCTCCTGTGCGGCTCCATAACTGATAGAAGGGATTTCTATCATCAGTACACACTCCCCGCACTGATACTCGAAAAAGGGGATGTTACTTTATTCAATCGTTTTGAGGAAAATTTTTCCTTGGAAAATTAGCTTGCTGTTTTCACACATGCTGTGTGGTGAATGAAATTCTCATGCTGCAGCCTTTTTCCCTTTCGAGGTGATTGGCGAGAATTTCTTTTTTGGGCCTCTAAAGTCCCCTGTCGTGTAAGGGCCCTGAGGCTGAGAGTCTAGTAAGTGGCCTTAGGCCTCGTGCAAGCCTCCCCCCTGAGTGGGGGGGCGGATGAGCGCTACAGGCGCACCGTCGGCCTTCAGGCTCGCCGCGCTCACGTCGCTGGCGAGTCGCTGTGAGCATTGCATACATGGCAGACCACGCGTTTCCGCCTGCTCCTCCCTTATCCGCCTCAGATCTTCTTGGGGGTGAGGATGCAGCTGAGGCTCCTGATTTGCCTTTGCAAGGTTTGGGCTCTTCGGGCTTGTCAGGTGCCAGTGCCAACGTGTGGCAGGATAACAGCCCCCTTAGTGGGACCTTTGCTCCAGACTTGGTGAATGCGGATGCTGCCGAGGGCCCCTGCCAAGGTGCCAGCTCCCAGGCCGAGCTTGACACCGATGCCCTTGAGAAAGCTGCTGCTGAGTTTAGGTTTGGGGGTGCGCTTCCTTTGGATCAACAATCTTGTGCAGAGTCTCCTTCAATTCCTGCAGAATCAGAGGACGCAGCCTTGATCAACTTAGCTGGTCCAGAAAGCTTGTGGTGGAACCAGGTCCGCGATTCCGAGCCGCATGTAGTGTTGCAGCCAGCGTCGGACCCTTTGGAAGGCCATGCAGTTGATTTTGAAGCTACCTTCAGGAGTGCATGTCAAGTGCCCCTCGCATCCAGTGACCTGGAGGCCTTCGCTCAACCGTGGGATGAGGGTGTTTTCGGGGTGATCTTTGGGGGTAAAGATTTTCTTGATTTGCCTGTGAAGAAAGCCGCGCGGATCTTCATTGAGGGTGAGGCCGGGATCCCTGCAGGGGATTCCGAGGCTGCAGCAAAGAGGGCGCGAAGGACTTCGAAAGATGTGTCGTTCAGCAAGGTGGTCAAAGCCAGGGCGATCGTTGATTGGAAGCAACAGCGTAGTGAGCAATTAGCGATTGGCTTGGAGATGTGGCTGTGCATGGTTCTTCAGTGGGGACCTTGCCTGCTGGTTTCCCAGTTGGATGCTTGCTCATCCAGGGCTGACCAGATTGAGGTTCTTGGGGACATCATGAAGGGCAAGGCTCCGTCTACTGTTCTAAAGCGTGCTAGGAGCTTGACTTTGCTACATGACTTCATCATGGAGAAGAGTGTAACGTTTCCATGTGCCGAATCGCATGTGTATGACTTCTTGAAAACTCTTGAAAGAGATGGCGCGCCACCGAGTCGTTTGTCGTCTGTGATGGAGGCCATCAACTTCACTCTGCATGTGGTCGGAGTGTCAGAGCTCGAGGTTGTGAGTAGCAGTCGACGGTGCAAAGGGATTTGCACTTCGGAATTCTTCAAGGAGCCAAAGCAAGCATCACCCTTGACTGTGCATCAGTTGCAAACGCTACATGATGTTCTGGAGTCCCATCCAGACCCGTGGTGCAGAGCCTTCGCAGGCGCAGCGTTGGTGTGTGCGTACAGCAGATGCCGGTGGAGTGATGTCCAGCACACAGAGACCGTCATGTGGGACATAGGTTTCGAAGCTGACCTTTGTTACATCGAATTGCGTATCGGTGTGCACAAGACTTGCAGGCTTCAGAGTAAGCGCCATAAATTCTTGCATGCGGTGGCACCTTCGCTTGGGCTCAGGCCATACGGAGAACTCTGGAGGGCGTGCAGAGTGGACCTTGGGATCACCGATTCAGGTAAGTGTCCATTTATGCCGGCACCGGATGCTCAGGGAAAACCAACGGTCAGAGCCCTAGACACCGATGAGGCTACAGCTTGGCTCAGGTTGTTGTTGCAAGTTGAGGACGGTGATACTCGCATTGCTTCGAAATCCATGAAGGCAACCATGATTTCTTGGGCGGCAAAGCGGGGTGTTGATCCTCTAACCCTCCAGAGGCTTGGGTATCACGCTGCAGGTGGAATGGACCTGGTGTACAGTCGTGATGCTCAAGCCCCACTGTTGCTAGTTGTCGAGCGCCTTCTGAAGGAAGTCAGGGATGGCTCATTTCGGCCTGATGACACCAGGAGTGGACGCTTGGTCACGGAAAGAGCTCAGCCTTTGGTTAGCAGCTTTGTTCCTGAAGTCGGTGGGATAGGTGGGCCCAGCGTGCTCCCGCAAGCCTCTGATGTCTCCAGGGGACAGGAGTGCAAATCTGAGCTTGGCGAAGAGTGTTCAGCTGGTGAGCCAATCGTCGTGGACAGTGAGTCCGAACCGGGTGACTCCCCAGGAGAATCCTCGGATGAATCTGATGAGGACGATGGGCAACCGATTGCATTGGTTGCTCAGGGCCTTGTGGTTCCGGTAGGGTTTGATGTTTGGAGGCATGAATCATCAAAGGTAGCCCACCTTGCTCCTAAAGTTCACTTCAAGAATTTGTTTTCCTGTGGGCGGAAGGTGGGTTCCCGACATTTTAAGCATAGCAACGATGCTCTAGAGCAGGAAGACTTGCCCTGCAAATTTTGTTTCCGCAGATAGACCTTCGACTGCAAGCGCGAAAGAGGGGTCCGTTGGATCTTCGTGCCCCAGCAGTCCATTCCCTTGGTGGCGAGTCGGGAGGTCTGCCTCCTTGAGTCCACAAGGTGAGTGATTGCAGGTGGAGGAGAACCGTGCAAGGGCGACTTTGCGAGTCCAGTCACGCTGTGCAAAGCCATTGGAGCCAAGTGCATGGCCTGTGATCGTTGTCTTGCGTGGGCTGTATTCCCCTTTGGGGTGAGCAGCTGGCGACGTGCGAGTCAATGGCCTGTGCAAGTTTTGGCTCGGACTTGAAAGCGATGTACGTGCATGTGTTCGTAGCACAGGCAAAAACAGTCACGGTGTACGAAACGGAGTGTCTTCAGGACGTAACTGATTGAGTCGGTCTCGAGCTTGGAAACCCATGGCGCTGATCACCTCTGAGGCTGCTTTCCTGCAAAGGTGTTCCGAGGTCAGCTCAGATGGGTCGCTGCACGCGGCTTTGGTTGCCCAGGGCATTCGCAATTTTCGTCAGCTTGCTTTTGCCATAGGCACCCCCAGAGTAGAGCCGTCGGCTCAGCAGTACTCCGACTTGGCAACACAGGTCTTTGGTGCGAGTCCGGCACTGGGAAAGATTGCTATCCTGAGGGATCTTCACTTTGAAGCCACGACATATGTCATTCAAGTGTTCAAGGAGCAGGCATCTTCAGACACCGCGGATGTGCAGATCAAGCGCTTACCGCTGCCGGAGCGAACAGCTCGTGCCCTTGACCAGCAGCGTAGGCTGAGTGGAGTCGCCATCACTGGTGAGCTTCAGCCGTCTTACAACCTAGTTGACAAGTGCAATACCATGCTGGAGTCTGGGGCTTTAGTGTGGTTGCCGCCCTCGGTTTGCAGTAAGAGGGATGCTGAGGTTGCGATCGGAATCACGGAAAAGTCTCCTGTCGTTCATCTTGAGAAAGATGCGTTGAAGTTGACAGCGCCTCAGCCTAAAATCCCAGTGGACTTGTCCAGTCCGCTCAACCTTATGTGGGCTTGGCAAAGACGTGGAATTGCTATGGACCAGTGCGGATTGCTGTCGTGGGCAGTTCATGAACAGTATGTGCAACGCCTGTTGAATCTGCTGACCGCTCCGGTCCCGAGTCATTGCTCTCCTGTGCGCACTGAACAGCTTATCAGGGCTGACAAAGAAGTGTGGACATTGCTTGCAAGAGAGGTACAGCCACCTTACAAGTCGTTGCCTACCGGGATTAAGCCATTAGATGCCCCTTTTACGAGTATGATGTTTGATCAGCGGATTCAGGTTTGGCTCACGCCAGTCGCAAGCACTAATGTCTCATCTGCTTCAGGTGCAGGTGCAGTGCCCGAGGTGCCAGATCTTCCTACGCCACATGGTCCGCAGAAAACCCCGACAAAGAAGAAGATTCGTAAGAAGGCGCGGGCTCTCATGCCAGAGTCCTTTAAGAAATGCCCAAGGTTTTCTAAGGGACCCGTGTGTTGGGCGCATAATGGTGAAGGTTGCACGTCCGAGACCAAAGTGGTGGAAGGCTTGCCGCGGTGCTCCAAAGGGTTTCATGTGTGTGTGCAGTGTCATAAGGCAAACCACAGCTTTGCAACCTGTCGCGCTAAGCCGAAGCCTTGACTAGGCACAGGCGATGCTTCTTCCGATCCAGGTGAACAACCTGCGGTGAAGAATCCTCGTGTTGATACTGGAGGCGGCTCGGATTCGCTTGGAGCTCCAGCTCGCCCCACTGCCACAGAAGCAGAGCATCTTAGTGACTTGATCGAATCTCTGAGTCAGAAAACTCTGTGCAGTGATGACATCTTGAGGTTGTTTGATGCTTTGCCCAAATCCCCTTCGCCTCGTCAGTCGGACGGGAAGGGTCAATCCTTTGCTGCCGGGAGTTTTGTACACGGTGGAGCTGTCGGTCTACATTCTAATACTATGGCCTATGCAGGTGCCGTGAGATTGATTTGCAATTTTCTGAGTGCGCACATGAAAGGGGCGCCTTTTACTTCATTCATTTTCTTGGATCAATGCCAGAGTAGTCTGCATGTTGACGCGAACAACGAGCCCCAGAGCTGGAACATCATTGTGCCGATCAGTTCTTTCCAAGGTGGGGGCGTTTGGTACCAGGCAGAAGATGGTGATGTCGTGTGTCCTCATGACTCGCGCTTGAAGGGCAAAATTCTCCCTGTTGACAAAGGCCCGCAATGGCTTTCAGCCACCCGTGACAAGCATTGCACTTTGTCTTGGTCGGGCAGGCGATGTGTCCTTGTCGGGTACAACACCCGGTTCGCTGATCATTTAAAGTCCCACGAAATTTGTGCTCTGAAGGATTTGGGGTTTTCTTTGAGTCCTGCGGTCTCGACAGGGGAACCCATGCAAATACCTCCGTCGTTGCATGTGCAGGATATGCTTGTGATCGAACTGTGCTGCGGCCCTGCCGCTATCAGCCATGCGTGTGGAAAGATCGGCTTCCAAACTTTGGCACTCGATCGCAAACCTGCTTCTTCATCTGTGAGAGTCTTGTCTTTCGACCTTTTGTGTGCAGACAGCGTCGCTGGCCTCACCACCATGCTCAAACATGAGGCTTCCCGAGTGGCAATGGTCTGGGCCCGTGTGCCCCACAGCACCTCTACACCAGCTCGTGAAAGACCTCTTCCACAGTTGAGAGGGAGTCAGTTGCGCGAGCCCAAGCCGTTACGGACTTCGGCACATCCGGATGGTGTCCCCGGGCTTTGTGGGGCAGACAAACGCAAGCTTGAAACCGCCAATCTGGTTTTTGAGTCGGTCTGCCTTGTGCTGCGTGCAGCCTGCCTTTCAGGCGTTCGCTGTGTTATTGAGAATCCTCAGAATTCGCTCTTTTGGCAGACCTCCTTCTTTCGTGCCCTTCAGGCTCTGAGCCCTCAGTCATGTTGGGTTCCCTTCCACATGTGTGCTCATGGCGGAGATCGACCTAAACCGTGCAAGCTATGGACTTCTTCGCACTTCCTTGATGCCTTGCAACTTACATGCCCAGGTGAGTCCGAGCACCATGTGCATACGTCCTGGAAACCTGTCTCCAAGAACGGGCGTTTTAGTCAAGCCATCAGCGTGTATCCCAGTCTCTTTTGCCAGCGTGTAGCTGGCTTGCTGAGGGATTCTGTTGTCAAGGAGGGCGCGTCTGAAGCTACCTCTTTGAGTGAGCAGCAAATTCACACGCCGCCTGTTGCTCGTGTTCCCCTTGGCCTCCAGCCTACGCGGTCACCGGGTGTGCTGCCCGAGTTTGGTTACTACGTTCATGTCATCGATTATGTTCAAAACTCGGAACCAACTGCAGTGGCGCCGCCAAAAGGGCATTTTATTTCTCGGCATTTGTCCACTTGGGGCGATGTGCAGGCCGAGAAACGAGTAGCTGCTGTAGGCTTGCACTGTAGGGTTTCCGACCCGCAACCTGGAACCAGGGTGGAGGTTTTCAGGTTTGGCATCCCCCTTGCTCCGGATAAGTTTGTGCAAAGGGCCGTAAGTGCTGGACACCCAAGAGACTTCGTTGACAGTCTCGAACCGGCCTTGAAATCCGTGGTCAAAGAGAACCTTCTAGGTGATGAATTTTCTTTGGCTAAGCACCGTTTAAAATTCATAGCTCGCTGGTCTGCGCGAGCGAAGGAACTTCAAGGCCGTGAGGATGCACTTCACGCAGCGCTTCCTCCTCACATCCGTCAGACCTTGAAAGGCAAACGGCTCCTCTTGTGGCAGGAATTGATTCTTGCGTATGGTCTTCCGGATACCAGCCTCATCGAGGATATGCAAAAGGGTTTTTCTTTAAGTGGCTGGCTGCCTGCAAGCCAGGCTTTCCCCACGCAGATTAAGCGACCCGAGTTTTCCCTTGAAACGTTGAAACTTCTGTCAGGTAGTCTGAACAAAGCCGTGCTTGAAAAAATGGCGGTGCGACAAGAGCCTTTGCTTGAGCATGCCACTTGGCAGGCTACGTTGGACGAACTTCAGAGTGGTTGGATCTGGGAAGCGCCTAAGTTTGAGGGGGATTTTAAGGTTTACGCCCGTAGGTTTGGCATAGTGCAAGGGGACAAAACGCGCGTGATTGATGACTGTAGTTGTTGCGGTCTCAATGCAACCGTGGGGACGGTTGAAAAATTCGTAGTCCACGCGATTGATAGGATGGCTGCCATGCTGTCTTACGCAATTGACATCTCGACGGAGGGAGGAGCTCCGCTTTGCGGCCGAACGTATGATCTCAAGTCTGCATACAAACAATTCCCTGTGTCCTGTGCAGACCGTGACATCTTGAGAATGTTCGTCAACCGACCAGGCCAAGCCGAGCCGTCGTCAGTGGGCCTGAACGCACTCCCGTTCGGTGCAATAGGCTCAGTTGCCGCTTTCTTGAGAATAAGTATGTCGGTTTGGATGTTGGGGGTGCTTGCACTTAGGGTAATCTGGACGGCTTTCTTTGACGACTACAGCGTAGTCTCGAAGGAGAGCCTGAAGCAGAATACTGCCTTCGCTGTGCAATCCCTGTTCAACCTTTTAGGCCTTGACTACGCCAAGGAAGGGAAGAAGGCGCCTGAGTTTTCTGGGGTGTTCCAGATGCTAGGTTTAGTGGTTGATCTTAGTCAGTTCGAAAGTCGTCTGGTTAAGATTGGCCACACAGACAAACGCATTGCTGAGCTGACGCGCTCTTTGGATGGAATCCTTGAAGAAGACAGACTCAGCGCGAAGGAGGCTGAACGGTTACGAGGGCGCATGAACTTCTTTGAAGGCCATGCTTTTGGGAGAGGGCCGACTCAGGCGGTCAGGAATTTGGATCGCCAGGCACGGGTTGGTCTCTTGAAGCAAGGCTTGACAGGAGATGCCAAGACATCTCTTGGTGTTCTTCGCAGCCGCCTGTTGTCCGCTCGGCCCCTTGAGATTAGCCCAAAGTTCAGCAAGACTTGGTATCTCTTTACGGACGGAGCCTTTGAGAATGGAAAAGGCAGTGTCGGAGCAATCTTCTACGACCAGTCAGGAGTTGCTCGTGGTGCCTTTGGCAGTCGCGCTCCCGATGCCTTCATGCATCGTGCACTTGAGTACTCTCGCAATCCTATTTATGAACTTGAGCTTGTGCCGGTTCTGTTAGCTTTTAGGGTTTGGCAGAAGGTCTTCAAGTGTGGCCAACTTGTGGTGTACGTGGACAATGAAGCGGCGAAAGCAGCGTTGATCCGTGCTTGTGCATCTACGCCAGTTGCAGAGTTGGTTACCGAGAGTGTGCGATTACTTGAAGAATCGCTCCAACTCAGGTGCTGGTATTCTCGAGTGCCTTCATTGAGCAACCCTGCCGATGCACCAAGTCGGCTCTGCTTTGATGGCATTGATCCTTCAATCATCGTGAAAGCTGCGTCCTTGCAGTGGGATGTGTTGTCCAGTGTTGGCCGAGTGGGGTGACTTGCAGCCACTGGACCTTTCCCCACTTGCGAATAAAAAGAGAGAGCGCGCTTCCGTCTTGCAATTTTTATATTTTATATATTGAGATTATGCTCTTATATGTCGCTCGAATCTTGCAAGATGAAGATATCTTCTATGACCTAAGTGATTTGGATTCTTTTATGAACCTTTCATTGGTCACGTTTGACAAGCGGTTCCTCACGATGAATAAGTACACACTCCCCGCACTGATACTCGAAAAAGGGGATGTTACTTTATTCAATCGTTTTGAGGAAAATTTTTCCTTGGAAAATTAGCTTGCTGTTTTCACACATGCTGTGTGGTGAATGAAATTCTCATGCTGCAGCCTTTTTCCCTTTCGAGGTGATTGGCGAGAATTTCTTTTTCCCACCCGGCCCACCCTGGGGTATGGAAAGGTTTTTCGTCCTTCTAAGAAGGTCTAACTGCCTAACCCAGCCGTCTGACTTGCAGCCACTGGACCTTTCCCCACTTGCGAATAAAAAGAGAGAGCGCGCTTCCGTCTTGAAATTTTTATATTTTATATATTGAGATTATGCTCTTATATGTTGCTCGAATTTTGCAAGATGAAGATATCTTCTATGACCTAAATGATTTGGATTCTTTTATGAACCTTTCATTGGTCACGTTTGGCAAGCGGTTCCTCACGATGAATAAGATTATGTCTTCTGATGAGAGATCCGCGTGCAACCCGGTCGGCATGCGTGTCCCTATCGGTGCCGCAATTGGCTTCGCCAAAGCCTGTCCTCGGCCGTCAGGAGTTTCCAAGGACCTTTCCGAATGGAGGGAGCGACTGTCCCGCTCCGCCTGCAAGACCCTTCAGCCTGTCTTCACGAGCCTTTTCCAAGGCGACCACGCGGGGGTTGAGATCGCGACGAGTGCGCATGAGGGGGTGCTGCGGGAAGCAATGTTGCTTGATGAGCCATCTCGCCTGAAAGGCAAATCCCCCTGCCCTTCAGGTCCGATTTACCAAGGGCTAATCATTGACGATTTCTTTGCCCTGAGCGAGGAAAGCACTTCCAAGCTCCAGGAAATCAAGAGAAGGGGGCCCAAGGCTGAGACAGAGTCGAGGAGGTTGATTGATGCGGCGCACGAGGTGTACCGAAAGCTCGACATCCCCGGCTCACCCGAGAAAGACCTCACCAACGAGCTCACCTACGTTGTCGCCGGCGCCCAAATAGACTCTAGCGAGCGAGCTTTGCGAGACAACCTGATCTCGGTTTCGTCGCCGGCTGTTAAGCGCTGTGCCCTTTGCCTCGCGTCCCTTGGAGCAGCAAGGCTCCGGGTTACCTCCAGGGCTCTACTTGAGCGGCTCGTTGGAAGCTGGGTCCACTGCATGATGTATCGGCGACCTACCTCCGTTGCGTTTGCCAAGGTTTATCAGTTGATTCACTCTTGTGAGGCGCAGCAGGGTGCTAGCAATAAGGTTGTTAGTCTTTCCAGAGGGGTCGCCGATGAACTCGTGCTCGCCAGCGTGTTGTCATTCTTTATGACCACAAACTTAGGGGCCCAGCTGATCCCGACACTCTTCGCATCAGATGCTTCGATGGCAAAAGGGGCGTTGGTCTCCACCCCCATCTCAAAGGAGGAAGCGGCCACCCTGTGGCGGAACTCTGAGAAGAAAGGGGGGTACTCTAGGCTGGATCCCGCGCCTAGGGCTCTCCTGAAGGGGCTGGGCGTCTCTCAGCCGGCAAAGAATCCTCCCTTCAGGTTCGATTTCCTAGAGGTTGGGTCTGGGAAGGGTGTAGGTCTTGTGACTGCCAGCTGCCACCGTCGAGGTCTTGTTTGTTGCCCTCCTCTGGACCCCTCCATCAGCAAGCAGTATGATATACGGAAGCTTGATGCCATGCATTGGATCATTGGCATGCTTCAGGAGGGCAGAGTCCTGAGCGTGTTCCTTTGCTTTCCAGAGGGGGAGGGCCTTGCCCTCCGCAGGTCTCTCGCTGTCGTGTTGAGTGCCCGAACTTACGGTCGGCCGTCTGTGTTGCTCGGGGCGTCTCCGAAAGAACGCTCTTCTGATGAGCTATGGCAGAGAGCGCTGACTCACGAGGGCACGGTTGAGATCTCGCTTGGACCTGTTGCTCAGCGAAAAACCTCGAAAGGCTGCTACCGCCTACTTGCAAGCAACATCGATGTGAGCAGCCTGAGCTGCCTCTTTCCGGGCAGGGAGGCGCACCCTAGAAAAGAGAGCGAGCGATTTGCTAGTGAGGTAGCCTCTGTCTTTGTCCAGCAGATCGTGGGAGACAGAAGGACCGAGAGGGCCCATCATGTTGAGGTCTCGGGACTCGAATCCCCTGTCATCAGTGACTTCCTAATCTCGAGGACCTGGCAGCTTGAAAAGGTATGGAGGTGGAAGTGCGCTGAGCACATCAACTTGCTCGAATTACGAGGGCTGGTCACTTTGCTCAAAGAGCTGCCCTCTGACGGAACTGACCGGCGCGTCCTCCACCTTTTCGACTCAGCTGTTGCCCTTGCCGCCGCCTCAAAGGGCAGGACCTCCAGCCACAAGCTGCGTAGGGTACTCTGCCAGGTCAGCGCGCTCGCCCTAGCAAAAGGCGTATACTATGCTGAGGGGTTTGCTCCTACCAGACTGAACATAGCTGACGATCCCACCAGAAACTGTGAAGTCAGAAGCCCCTCCGGGACCTCTGTCGGCTGGGCCATCCCTCGCGAGACCAACGAGCTTCTCGCCCGTGTCAGGGTAAGAAGGTTTGCTGCTAACTGGCTACGTCTGGCCTGCCTCCTGACGCTCTGCCTGCCAGGCAAAAGCATGCCTATCTCCCGACCGACTGCAGATGGACTTCAAAAGGTGTGTGTTACGGACATTTTGTCCGCCAGTTCTCCTGTTCTGGGCTTGCCTCCTACCGGCCCTACCTTTTCTTCTAGCCCCCCTTCATTCGGGGCCTCTTTGGATTTTGAGTGGACTTCTGAAGATATGTCGCCCTCCTACCGTGGAGGAGATCTGGACTTAGTCTCTGCATGCTTTGTCTTCGCTGCCTCCTGCTGCTCTGCTGCCTGCCGTGCCTCTGTGCTGGGTTTCTTCAGGGTGTTCTGGGCTGTAGGGTTCTGCTGCCATGGATGCGCCGCCGCCCCTGCAGTTGAAAACTACGCCCGAAGGGCCGCCTCTCGAGCTACCACACAACTGAGCTCACAACGAGCGGTCCTGCCCAGAACTGGCGACCATCGACAGCGACGGCTGGACGACTTTAGCAGGTGGCTTACTGCATCAAGTGTATACTCTCTGGAAGAGATCATTGGTGCAGCAGGCCTGGACTCCGAGACTGTACACCGTATAGTTATCGAGTTCGGGCAGAAGCTTTTCCGAGAAGGGAGGCCTTATGGACACTACTCTGAGCTGATCAACGCAATAGCGGCTGCGAGACCCCTTCTTAGACGGCAGCTGACTGCCGCTTGGGACCTGGCTTTCAACTGGTTGGAGGTCGAACCTCACGTGCATCACCTTGCGCTGCCTGGAATCGTACTGGTTGCGATGCTGAGCGTATGCCTAATTTGGGGATGGACAAAAGAGGCCGGCCTTTTTGCTCTTATGTGGGGAGGCCTGTGTCGCCCGGGCGAAGTTTTGTTCTCGCTCCGACGGCACCTGGTGCTACCGCAGGACGTGTTGGGCAGCCAACCTTTTGCTCTCCTGAGGATAGAGGAGCCAAAGACGCGCCGCAGGGCGGCAAAGCACCAAGCAGCAAAGGTCGACTTGTCTGACCTTCTGGAGATTATTGTCCTCTCCTTCTCCGACCTGCCTCGAGGAGCTCGGCTTTGGCCTTTTTCTGGACAGACCCTGCGAACCAGGTTCAAGAAGGTTTGCGAGACGCTTGGGCTGCCAGTGAATAAGAGTGAAGCCAGGAGCCTCGAGCTCGGCTCATTTCGGCCGGGCGGTGCCACGTGGCTTCTTCAGAGCAGTGACAATCCGGATTTAGTCCGGAGACGAGGCCGCGGGCTAAGCCCGCGGGTCATGGAGATCTACCTCCAGGAGGTCGAAGCAGCGACTTTTCTTTCAGACCAACCACCAGAAGTCCGTCAAAGAGTCCTTCAGTGCGCCTCTGCTTTTCCCGAGCTCCTCCGGAAGGCCAAGCAATGGTCCAAGGCTAAAGTTCCGACTACGTCCTGGTTCCTACTGTTTGGTAGCGACTTTTGAGCGAAGAGTTGGAAGACACGAGGAAGTACGGGGCTGTGTGAGCTCACATGCTGAGTTGTATGTGGCGGCAAATGCTCTGCTGTCCACTTGAACTCTTCGGATCTACTCCAGAGCGCAGGTGAAAATGAAGTTGAGCGACTGATACCATAGTCGCGAACGCTGATTTTGAACCGCAAGATTTTCAGCTGCCCACCCGGCCCACCCGGGGCTGTGTGAGCTCACATGTTGAGTTGTATGTGGCGGCAAATGCTCTGCTGTCCACTTGAACTCTTCGGATCTACTCCAGAGCGCAGGTGAAAATGAAGTTGAGCGACTGATTTGTTCCATCTGTTACAATTGTGCCTCACTCCAGCATCTGCGACTTGGAACAAGCTTTGAAGCAACTTACTTGCAGTCCAATTTTGTTGCTCAGTTGGTGACCGCTCAAGGTTCTGTTGCGCGTTTAACCTGGAGACTCCAAATCCTCCTTCAGGTCCTAAATCGGGGCCATTGAACTCATTTAACCCCCTTAACCCCGTAAAGCAACGTTGGTGCAAAGCGCGCTGTAGTAGATGCCAGAGCAACCTTGCTGCACTCCGACTGCTCATGAGGCTCGTCTGCGGCCAATTTCGGAGATAGAACGCGGTCACACATGCAGTGTGGACACAAATTCCCTCGAAATCCCCGCCTGCTACGAGGACGCTGCGAGGACATTACGAGGACAAATTCCTGCGAGGATGCCATTTTTATACAAATTTCCACATTCTTGATTTCAGACATTGAAAAGATGGCGTCCTCTCGTGAAATATACATGTCCTCGTAATGTCGTCAGCATCCTTGTAGCGTCCTCGCTGACGTTCTATCATCTATCTTTCTGCGTCTCCGCCTTCTAGCGCAGCAACTTTCGTCGTTGCTCCAAACTCATTTGTGGAGAGTGCTGGCAGGCAACAGGTGGAAAAGAGCCAGCATGTTCCAAGGGGCTGGAGCTGGGACCTGGAGCTCGTTTCTTGTTTCTTCCAATGTGTCTTCTCGATTTTCAGTATCGGCGGCGTGCGATTCTTTTCCCACAGCGCACTGTAAACTGGCAGATGTGGTTGGATGCCGACCACGCCAACAAGAATCCGTATCCAGAGGAGCGTTATGTTACGTGCCGGTTTTGTTAAGGGCAGCAGTAATCGCCTTATCTTCTGGCTTACGAGGCGGCAGTTCGTGTTTTTGGGTGAATGTTCTAGCCGATTGCGGATTGTCTCCTGAGTTGCTCATAGCTGTCGATACGCAGTTTCTGTGGCACAAGAGAGGCTAGTGAGAAAAGATTCTGAGATCCAGAAGAGGCGCACTTTCGAAATACCAGCCGATGTGCTTGAAAAGACTATTCCGGACAAAGCCGTGAAGGGCATGGTTTCTAGTTCATGGCTGGCAAGCATGACTTGGCCTTGTTGTAAGAAAGCGGTTGGAGCTAGGCGGCTTGGCACGTCCTTCTCAGACTCACGTTTGCCACGTAAAACGTTCGGAAGGCGTGCACTTGTGTAGGATCTCTTTTGTGTACAGTTGTACAGTTCATGCTGTGTGTTGAAACTACAGCCGTTTTACGAAGAAAGTGACAGCTCTGCGTGCTTCGCGGAGTGGATGCGAGCGGCTCGACGTTTCCGAGAAATGGGTGGTTTGGCTGAGGGCCTGAGCTATCCATTTTTAGGTTACAGGCTTGTCCCCCAACATCACAGGATTTCATCGCCCCTCTTCTTCAGCAAGCCACAGCTTGCTGGTCATTACCAACGCAGGGACTGGAATTTCTTGTACGCCCTGACTGACGAACACATGGCGGACGCAGCGCGCTGGCGAAGCTTTCTGCGCAATTGTGCCGTGCGGTGTTGGGCTGAACGCGCCCCAGCAGTACAAATTCCTCCCTAGGTATTCGTGCACTATGCATGACCTGCTATGAGTGCCCTGGCCATTCGGCCATGCGGCTGCAAGGGCCATCTCAGATATACGGGGAGGGAGTGCGCTTTCCGCCGTCACTTGTAGGTTGTCGAGGTTGCCCAGTGCTGTGGTGCCCCGGGACGCACTGTCCGGTGAGCGGCCTACCCCTGCCATTCGGCTAGGCCGTTACTCCGGTTCCTATTCGGTTTTGGCCAGTACTGCGCAGGGGAGAGCGACCACAGGGCCGGCACTTTCCATGGCTACGCAGGGATACCCTGGCCTTTCGATTGGCGGCTAACCCAGATGAGGATGGTTTTCGTAGCCTTGTCAGGCGGCGCTTCTGTCCTGATGAGCAGGGCTGATCAATGGCGAACGAATGCCAGTGCAGCAACGTCGCAGCCCGTCTCACCTGTACAATTCATTTTGCTTGTCCATTAGTCACTTTAATTAATCTTCCCTCGGTGGGCAGTATGGACATCCATGCATGCGGCTTTCCACGCGATAAATTTGAGGTGCGGCATGCTGCTTAAGCGCAAACCTTGGCTGCGCTTGTGCTCGTTTGCGGCCCAGGTGCACATTATTTCACCAGCCTGTGCCAGCCAGGGCCTCCTATCCCATCTCTCCCTATGTTACCATGGGTTTGCAGCCAGTCTGCCGCAACAGGGCCAATCGCCCGCTCGAGTGCTTAAATTGCCTCCCGAACGCTAGCTGAGCTCGATTGCCATGTCGACTTGCCTATGTCCGACGTTCAACCGGGCGATTTCGTTTCGCCTGTCCGAGTCATTTTGAGACTTGGTGGGACAACACGGCAACGGTGCGACAAGGACTTCGGGGCGTTGTTGGCGCACGGAAACAAATTCGCTCCGAAATCTTTGATGCATTTGCGTGCCTTGTGTTTGGGTGCTGCGTATGTTGCCGCGTTGGTGCGTTCGGAAAATGGCGTCTATCATCCCATGTTGTCCGGGGCGACCGGGGCGATGGCGATATGGACAATTTTTTGTCCAATCGCTGTCGGATTGCTGTAAAGGGGCTGCTCAGGCGCAGGTTTGGCTGTACATCAGCGTGCGGGGAAACGACTGGCATGTAGCGGCCTGTCCAACCAGAGCTTCGCGAGCACGTTGCTGAGGACATGGGGGTGCTGAGCGGCTGAAGCGACCACGGCGAGGCTGCGAAAGATTTAGCGGCGACGTCTTGCGAGCTTGTGATGGCAAGCACGACAGTCACGACAGGCGGCACCCCGGCAGTTTTCCGCAGGAGTTAGCAAAAAAATGCGCCGATTGTGTTGTGCTCGCGGCGCCCCAGGCGCATTTGTGCAAGGGCCGAGACGCGAATACTGTCCATGCCGGCAAGTTGGCAACGGTTCCGGTGTGTTTCAGCATGGCAAACATGCCTCAACAGTGTCCCTGTGCCTGCTGTGCCGCTGTGTCATCACCGCATTGGCTGCATGCCGGTTTGGTTCCCTGAGGTCTCGAACTGGCGACCTAGTGGCGACCTGGAAGCTCGCCAATCGCGGACCACCCGGGCATGAACTTCCAGCTGAGGTGCAGTGGGATTCCGTATTGTAGCGTAGCAGCGACGGGCACCGAATGGTAGTTTAGGATTTTCGTCGCGGACAGGCTTGTTTGTTGCCGTATTGAATCATCCAGAATAGCATTGAAACAGTGACCACCCAGCACTGCGAACATTGACAACTAGAGCATGGACTGCAACACATCCGCTCCGAAAGGCTGTCCATACGCGGCGACGAGGCACAAGATGGGCGGCTTTTCGTTCCGGATTTCAATCGTTTGCTGCGGGGGAAGGCATCATCACCGTTGCGGCGCAAACAACCCCAGCCAGTTCACTGCACTGCACGAGCTCGCTCTCGAGACTTCCCGGCGCAGCTTTGGGGTATTCGCGGGATGTACGTGTATATTGGACGCAGACAGCGTATGCGAGAAATCGCAATCACATCAGTGGGCCTTGCCTGGGGCCATACCCATGCCGCATTTCATGCGCGGGTCTCGCCCCACGGTTTATCCGGGTCATTCCGTGTCCAGCATTCGGATCTGCTTGTTCGTGCTATTGAACGTTCCATGAATTTCCATGATGCGCATTGCTGGTCATTTTCACGCCTGCTGCGAATTTACGCTTCGCTTCATTTGCCGTGACTGGTTTTAGCTGCGTCAACGGGATTCGGCTTTGTTGCTTCAATGTTGGGCCATGTGTTGACACAGTGTATTCGCCCCTTATCCACTGGCTGCGCGACGATGATCCGTGATGATTTCCGTACGGTGAAAGTGATGCTAGAGCATGCTAGAACTGGGTTCACAAAACCACGCGGTCAGCATTGAAAAGAAGGCGCGTCGCACTTATGGCGACAAGGCACCACGCATAAGCTATCTTTGCATGGGGCAGACAGAAGCTACGAAGCGCACATGGGCCAAATCCAACGAAGGGGAAATGAGAAGATGCTGTGGGAAAAATACAGAAAGACACAACAAGGTTTCAACATTTTTCCGCTGACAAAACTTTTCGCGCAATGGTAGCACAGCATCCTGGCGAAAAATTCGCGATTTCGTTTGTCTTAGCACCTTGCATGATCCTGTATCGCTCCGTGTCGAGCTGGTCCGGGCTGGACGTTGGAATGAGTTCTTGCGTGAAGCTTCGGCCGCAGCCGCCGCTCCGCTGAGCCGACAGCGCGGCGACCCTGACGATGCGCGAGCACACCGAGCAGCCGCCTTCGTCCACCTTGGAAAGCTGCACACCGCCGCCCGCACCCTCACCGCTGAGCCCTTAACCCCGGGAACTAGCAATACCCTCGCCGAACTCCGCAACCGCGCGACCCCGAGCCTTATTTGAGGCTACGCTCCGCCACGCCGTTCACAACCCCTGCCCCCTTCCTCCACTTGCTTTCCTGCAATGCCCAGGGAGCGGCAGGCGCAGTTCTGCGGCCGGGCCTTCGGGTGCCACCAATGAGCACCTGCGCGCTTGTTGTAACGTCAAAAAGGATAGCAGCTTAATGCATGGCGCGGCCTTCCGGCTCGCACAAGCCGATGTTTCTTTCGTTGTCTTCGACGGTGTGGGACATCTTGTCGCTCTTCCCAAGCTTCATGGTTGTGTGTCAAGTTGGCAGTTGGCGATGTGCTGCGACGTCTCCTGGGCCGCGGCACAGTACTTCGCGCCATTTCGTGCCCGAGTTGCAAACATCGCACCTGCCACGGGTTGGGAATGGTTGCACCGAGGCCATCAACCGCTGCTCCGTGCTGCTTCTGCAGCCACCCCTGTGCCGTTGCGCTCTCAGTCGATGCGTGGGCGCGTTTGACCATGTGGCTAGGGAGCCATGCTGGATGCGTTGCTCGCGAACCGTGACCCCTGCCCCTCCCCTCCTCCCCCAGGCCCGGCAGTTTTACGCCAGCCTTGTGGTACGATGACGAGGGGCCGCTCACGACGTCCAGCAGGGAGAAGGTGGCGAACAAGGAGACCCTTGTAATGCCCGTTTTTTACGCACCAACCGAACGCCTCGCCTTGCATGACCCTTTACGTCTAGTTATGCAACTCGTGCGACTCCGAGCCCAGCGCGCTCCTGCCGCCCTGCGCCCTGCAGCGAGGCAGGGCTGGCGCAACTGGTGGGGTTTCTTGAGCGTGGCTTTGCAAGCCACACTTGCTGCCACGCTGCTCGGAGACTCGGAGCGCCGGGCCTAAAGAGTGGCGGCGAGGGCGTGGTAGAGCACCGGGCAAGGTGTAAACGGCTTCCTTTTTTCAACCCATATTGATTTTGCAGCTTATACGGCAGACTGCGCCGTCGCGCATGATGCCGCAGTTGCCAGGTGTTTTGCTGCGCTGCCTGAGCACAGTGACGCGTCCCTGCAAGCCGCTGGTTGTCGCCGCCGCCCAGCTGCCCCGATTCGGTGGACTTGGCCTTCGCCTGGCCTCCTCCGATAACCATGCCGCGCGCTCCCCCGGTCATTTTGTTCCTTATGATTCATCAGCGCCCGGGCGCTTGCTGCCGCCGCATCGCGGCTCCCCGCACAGCCTCTTTGCTCCATGCCTGCATCGACGCACCCGATCGGGTTCCCGTCCCCCCTCCCACTTCCCCCAACCGACCTGAGGACACCGCCAGGCCGCTTTCAACGGCTGGCAAATGCCCACCCGCTAACAATATGCCGTGGGGGTTAGTGACTCTCGGCCAGTTCACATATGTTCACATTACAGGGACTCATGTCTGTGAAAGTGGGGTGGTGGGGTTAGAAATCAGGACCGCTTTTGACATCATGTTACAGCTTCCTGCTCCGTAGCTTTTGCGAACTGCTGGCTGACATATGTTTCATGAAGGGCTGCAGGTGATAGGCAAACATAGGCGATAGATACCTTCCGAATTCGGCGGAGGATATCAGCAGCATTGCATTCCAGGGCTTTGCACTCCACATTATTATAGCATGCGCATCATTTAGCTATGCTAATGGGTTCTCGGAGCCAAACAGACATCAACCTAGTTTCTTAAAACCCAGGAACTGTTGCCAACGGTATCTGCTCGACAGTGGCTTGGGAAAGGCTGCCCGAAGTATCAGCCCTGGGCGGGGGCAGGCGGTGTGGCTCGTATGAGAGAAAATAATCCAGTCATTCCCCGGTTCAGATCCGGGGGATATAACTGCCCGAACTATCGGGCGCAGCGCCTACATGCGCCTACGATACCGTGTCAAAGCCGCCTTCCCACCAGGTTTTGCACTCTTTGCACGGTTGTTTTACGGGCGCGTCCAACGTCGGCAAGACGCGGGTCTACAACACCAGCGGAGCCCCAGCACCACACGGGGTCGTCGCATTCGGAGACGACGTGTGGCGCGGGACCGTGCCCCGCCAGACCGCGGGTTCACGGCGCTAGGAGTCCCGCTTGGACACCTCACCTATGTCTGCGCGGATTTTGCACCGCAGTTGCTGCACAGGGACCTTTGTCGCGGACACACCTGCGGTTGAATACCGTCAGAAACAAGGATGCTGTCAGACCGCATCGAACTTTCTGCCTTACGCAGAGATGCCTGCATCGAAATGTCGTTGGGGGGCGCTCAGCGCGGGAGTTTTCGTATTTTTTCGTGCATGCGCTTTGCGGTTAGCTTGAAACACACATGCGTGCGTGCATCCATGCTTGCATAATTGCATACACATTGTACGCACCCACGCACACGCGCAGCTTCGAGCGCACACCTTCACGTGTTGCGGTCGCACCCGGCCACTCGCATGTATGCAACAGCTTTGCAAAGTAACTATGGCGGGGCCAACGACACGGGTGTTTAGCGGCGCATCAACAGACCGAAAAAAAAAAAGGTCTGTCATGCTCATGTTGTTTGTTCCCCTGCCGACCGACAAGGCTTGTTCGACAACGCCATTTATGTTTCTGGGTTTTCTGGTGGACTCAAGGGACAATCATTGTAGCACGCACCGCCCCTTCGGGGGCGGTTGCGGAGGCCATGGCGTCGGCATGGCATTGCCCCCAGCATGGTTCGATGTAACGAAACTACGAAGTCCGGTTGTTCGGTTTGCCGAGCCCCAGGCCACATGCCACGTCGCGATGGCAGGCAGCACTCGCGCTTTCGAAAGCTTGCCGTGTCGGTACATTTCGTTTGCTGTTGCGGGCAGGCCGCGGCAGCTTTGCTTGCAGCCATTCTAGCTGTCGAAGGTGCCGTTCTTGAGGAATTTGGTTGGAAGATGTATCACTGACATCACGTGCGTTCATGTAGGAAATCTTGAGGCCCGATATGCGCACAGGCAGTTGCCATGCGCGCAGAGGTGCATGTTAAAAAAAAGCGCTTGTTCGGTTGCCGTGACAATGCCTGGTTCGAGGCAAAGGTGGCGGGCGGCAATCCCGTCCGCAAGATCATAGACATGCTGGAGACTATGCAAAACAAGGATCCCGGGTACGGCGGCTGTTGTTGTCCACAACGCATCCGTTCTCGCACGTCGGCTTGGGAGGTGCAAGCAGAGGGTGACGAAAAATCCAAAATATTTGACAAGTGGACAACTCATCGTTGGAGTGAGCGGTGGGCACAGCATCGGCCTTTGTCCATCCCGCTTTGTCGAGGTACCAGTGCTATTGCAAATTCACGTTTGCAAAGCTGACATCGCAAATCGATCAGGCCGAACATCTGTCAATACTTGTTTTCGTTTCCAAGTTTGGATTTCAATGAGGTGACGACCGGCCTTCCTCAATTGCAATCACGCGTGCGCGAAGCCAGCCGCTCCAGATGTCCCACGTGTGTATTCTAGCCATTTCACTCGTGTCTGGGGTTTGCACACGGGTTGTCGAACTTGCTGTGTATGCCGGATCCGAGGTGGCAGCTTTACAAGCAACGTTGGAATCCGAAGTTGCCCAGCACAAGAAGGAGCTTCGTGCTACCATGATATTTAGGGCTCATTGCCATGATGGAACGAACACGCAGGATAGAGATGAAACCAGAAGCACAATGGCGAGTGCATCAGCGTTGCGAAAGAAGGCTTTGGAGATGCTTGTTTGCAGTGCCTTTCAACGTTGACGTTGCCAGCTGCTTGCAAGGAGTCCGAAGCATATTTGAAGGACTTGTTCAGACTCGACCCCGTTGCTTCGTTTTTGTGCTCGCGAGCTTTTGCATTCCAGAGGTTTGTATGCATTGCTCTGCGGGGCTATGTTGCAGGATTCGACGAGCGAGAAGCAAACGTTGGATTCAGTGAAAGATGCCGCGGCCCGAATAGCAAGTTGAGGGATGCCTCTGCCTCGTCTCATGTTCTTGTCATGCCGAATCTTCTGCCATGTTATGCCCAAGGCCATCGAAGCCATCGAAAAGGGCCACGGCAGCGCCTTCTTGCAGACGCAGCGTGCCACATTCTTGCGAAGGCTTGTGCCGTAGCTGTTATCATGTCAATTATTACACGGTCCAATTGAACAAAGATGTGCCCAGGTTGTCCGTCTCGGCCGTCTGTGGCCCACATTTTGATTTTGTTCAGTTCATGCCGGGCTTCCGCTCAAATAAGTGAGCCTCTCAAGGACATGACGACCGAACACCGCGAAGCGCTATCTGCTTTTCTAGCATCAGAGTCGTCAGGCAGAGCTTTTCGTTTCTGATGCGCACCTTGTGCTGCAACTCTAGATGCTCACGCATGTGAAGGCGAACAGCCTGCCACCGGCCGCATTCTGGGCATGCTGAAGCAGATGAAGGAGGAGACGTGCAGGTGACTCGAGTCAGATGGGAACCAGGTGCAGCACTTTGGAGGAGATTTCCGACAACGTCAAAGAGCTGTTGAACCTGGAGAAGCAGCGCATTTCGGAGTCCGGTGCTCAATGCCTAAAGAGCTCAGATCAAACTTCAAGGCACCTGCTCCCGACGAGGCACGAGAGCTTGCTAGACGCTAAACAAAAAGAGGGTGAGGCAGCAATGAAAGCCATGGAAGAGAAGCCCTGCCCTCGGTTCAGATTTGCCTGATGAGTTGTGTCCGACCATGTCCGACCAGCAAGGATGCTTCGACTTGGTGAGCTGAAGGTAGAAATGCAAATGGTAAAGGATGATATCAAGGACTTGGAGCAGCATCTTGGTGTCGTCGTGGGTGCAGTCTCAAAGGGCAAGTGCTTGCAGCTGACAGGACAAAGCAAACAGTGAAAAAGTCTTTCCCCAAGCTTCAAAGAGCTCAAAGAGTGAAGCGCACCAGTGCCGAAATAGGAGGGTTGTTGACGCTGGTCACAGCAACTGAGGAGAGCTCTTCCTTTATCGCCGATCTCAAGAAAACATGCGACGAGAAGCAGCAGGTCCATGGACTAGAGACTTGTCGAGGCAATTGTGACACACCTCACCAAGTTCATGGTCAGGCATGGAATGCTTATCAATCAGCTCAAGCAGAGGAGATTCGGGCCTTGTCAGAAACTGTGGCTTGGACGAGCTGACAGACGGAGCTCGCGGGGCACATGTTATTATCCGCTGACATGAGGTGGAGTTCTTAGAGAAGAACGATGTGCAAGGTGCGGTACGTGGAGCGATGAAAAACCCCTCGTTGATGCAGAAATCTCCGCAAAAGCCCCAGCGGACAGCAGCAAGTTTCCAAAAGGGAGTTATTAAAAGTCTCTGAGGATGTACACATTACCAACATCTTCCCGATTCATGTCCGAATCCAAGGAGGCTCTGCACTTGCTTCCGGCATGACATAGACAGCCGAGACATGCTGCAAGTGTGCTCAGCCCAGTCCTGAATTCCAAAAGGAGCGAGGGAATTGGCTCAGCCTCCTTCAGATGAGCGCTGGCAGCTCAGATGAGGCGCGAACTAGAACACTGTGTGGTGGCTGTTGGGAGCTTGCCCCCCCTGTGAACGGTGCAGTCTCCGAGACTGGTTCGAATGGGTGCGAAGGCCCTGAAGGCTACAAGTGCTCTGCACGACCGCGAGGCTTCCCAGAGCCAGAAGTCTGACTACGCCGAGATGGCTTTGCGCAACTTGGACTGACTTGCATCGCTTTTTCTCGGAACTTGAATCGGTTGCTGCAGGTGGGAATCGGCCAGGGTTGGAAGTCGCGATCCAAAAACTGGATGAGCTCCTGCATGCAACCGGCATCTCTCGCTTTCATGTTGGCCAATTGAAGTCCTTCCCTGCTTGTGGAAGGCAAACTCAAAGCCACAGAGTGCTAAGGAGCTCCATGATGTTCTGGACACGGAACAAGCATCGGATCAGGAAAGGGTTGACTTGTGGACGTGTCTCATGACCGTGTTTGAAGCCTCACTTCTGTGACCCAGGAGCGACAGCAGTACTGCCAAAAAAAACTGGGGAAGGCCTTGGCCAGACCTCGAAGCAACATGAACAGCCATGCTTGAGGGCTGCGCACGCAATTCAAGTCCTACCATTCGTACGAGAAATCTGGCACCTTCGCCTTCAAGATTGTTTTCTCCCTGAGGCGGCTAGGGTCAAGCAGAACAAGGAACGAGACATTGAGGAGCTGAGACACACGTAGAACGCATGATCACTAAGGGCTTGGTGATTTCGAATGTTTACACCGCATTTTGATTGGTTTCTGCAGAGCAGGATGCGACGACCATCATGGCAACTTACGAGGACTGGAAACAAGACAGATGCGTTGCACCGATTGCCACGGCTACTTCCATTTATCCTGCACCAGAACGAGCTCAGCACAGTGGTTGACGAGATGAGAGACATGGAGAAAGCCATGAAGGACTCGAGTAGCGCGGTTGATGGGTGTCGGCATGCCAGGGCCTGTTGAAGAAATGCACGCTTGCCAGATATTGCGCAATTCCTTGGCATGGCGGTTGGTGCCGCAGCAACTGGACATGTCGCATTTTTTTGTTCGAACATGGCATCCAAGGTGCATTTTGCAGCGGAAACACATGAGAAAACATGGTGAACCTAGTCGAGTCAAAAAGCAGACCTTCTCGGCATTTTCCGTAATCCACACACACTTTCTTTGGACCACCTCGCAGCCCGTGACTCTGTAAAGACATTATAACATGGCTCACGGCACTTGTGCGCCCCACCCTCCTGAGCTTTGGCTGACGGCCGTCCGCCAGGAGCTGGATGCACAGGTTGCAGAAGTTACAGACACTCGCAAGAGCGAGCATGAAGCTTTTGCATTCAACTCAGCATCAGCATGAGTGAGGGAAGACATGGAGCATCACGTTTTGAACATGGGCTTGAACATTGGCATCGCTGGTGCCCAGGTCAAATCCCGTGAGACCAACAATGCAGTGTTGCTGGCATACTTCCGTAGATGGGCAAAGCGGCATAGGCAGCTCCAAAGCTTAAGCTGTGCTCGCAGTCTGTTGCAGGCTCTAGAGCTGTTGGATGTGGCAGCGCAGCGCATCGAGCGGCCGCTGTCCCGGATCCTGGACCACGTGTTTGTTTGTTTGTTTGTGCAATGTGTGCAACGTCGCACGACCATGTTGCACTGGAGGTTCTATTCGGGCAGCCTCCTTCAGGCCAGAAATTGGGAGGTGCTGTGCAGTTTAAAGCCACGTGTGCCAACGCGAGGTTAAGGCGACAGAGGGGTGATAAAAGGTTGCCGTGTAGCAGTTGGCCGAGTGTGGCCGAGGAGCGACACAGCGCGCACCTTGCCTCGGCTTCGAGGCGCCGTTTGCCGCCGCTTGCTCCACGTTTCTTTAAATGTTTCCATCGAGAGTCGACATAAGTCGACTTGGTGGACAGGCAGGGAAGAACAAAGGATGCACCGGATGCCTGGAGCTTGCGCGCGAATTTGCATGAATCGCAGGCAATCCTTGTTTCGATGTGATTTCAGGTTGACCTGACGTACCGCAAGCAAGGCACCGGTGCTGTTGTTGCTACAAATCGCCCCCGTGCCCTCATCGTTCTCGTCCCTTGCTCCCCTCGCACAGGGGGCGCCTCGACTCAGATCATAATGCTCTTCAGCAGGATCAAGGAACGCGTCGGGGGCTTTCGGGGTTTGTACGAGTGTTGAGCTGCCACAGGAAGACCTCCAGAAGCAGATGGCGACCTTGGAGTCCGAAGACAAAGTGGCGAAGCACTGAGCTTGAAGCTGGGCCCTGGGCCCTGGGCAGGCGAAGGGCGGAGGGCGGCGGAGGACGCGCGTGTGCCGCGTGCTGTTGCTTTGTACTGAGGGACAGACGGAGTACGAAAACATTGTGGAGAATTCTAACAAAAAGAAAACGATCGGCAACGAGAACCTCGGGAGCAAGCAGGTTCCCGGCGAAGAAGCAACTGCTCCTGTTCCAATGGTTTGTGAGAGCCAGGCGGCCAAGGCTGAGCTACAGGTCACACTCCAACGGAGCACTTACCTTACCTTGAAGACTTGAAGCCCTGGTAAAGTCTGCTGTATTCTGCCCGCCGTGCTCCCAGGTCGCGATGCGTTGCGATCCGACAAACAGGCAATGGATGTCAGTGCAAGTTCCAAGAAAGTTTGGCTTTGCGCAGAAATTCTCAGAGTGTTCGAGGCACTGCTGGCCGTGGAGGAGGACCTCTTTCCATAGATTGCCGAGGTGAGCGACTCTTTGACTCTACGTATCTTTCCGTGTGCAGGAGATCCAGGGCTTGCATGCGGAATGCGACTTTTTATTAAAGATCCTGGCCCAGCGAATTCCAGCAGCGTGAGCTGTGGATGTAAAATCTTGACGGCCGAGTCTTGATTTTGTCTCAGGAACTTCGATATGCGGCAAGATGTGTGCATCCCGGGAAACCATGTCAGCATGTCAGCACCAGAGCCTTAACAGGGGTTGAGGTTGGTGTTTTGTTGTTGTGCTCCTGCTACCAGGCCAGGCAGTCTGAGCATCGCTCCCTGACTCGAGCAAAAGCTACCCTTGAGTCAGCACTTGAGAAGTGAGCACGAATGGATTCGCTTCAACGTGCAAAAAAGAGCGGTACTGCAGTGCTTGCTCAAGCATCTCGTTCTCGGTGTTGAATCCTATCTGCTGCTTTCATGCAGATTGGAGATTGACCGTCGTGAACCATTTGTGACGATGTGCTGTTTGCAGCATCGATTGGAAGAAGTGGCATGCCTCCACCGGTATGTCTGCTGTTACTAGAGTTACTAGAGCTTATTGGAAGGGCAGGGGCTGCATGCCCATCATCAAGATGTGCGCTGATAAAGCGGAACTTGTTTCACGACGTTTGTCCAAATGTCAGGTTGTAAGGCATGTTAGAGCCTGTGCCTGCGGCGGCTACGGCCAGTGCGGCCAGTGAGACTGTTCGGCCGTCGAGGGCCGAGAGGCCTTACTTTCGTCTCCGTGGCTTTGGTTTTCATAAACTGCGATCGTGTCACCGTGCTCAGTGCAGGCTGAAAACAGTCTTTGCAGCACCGCTGCTCGGCGGCTGTGAAGCTGTGTTTTTAACCTTGTACTCAAAATATCGAAATCTTTCCATTCTGCAGTGACTTTGGGTGACGTCGCGGCGTGACAGCCTGCACAACAAGTTGCAGTGAGACTTCAGGTCACAGGAGAATCTGGACAAGGATTCCCCACGTACCAATGCAGCATGCCCTAAGCTCCGTGGAGCAGCATCGGACTTGATAGCGTGGTCCGTGCAGCCATACAATGCTTCTCGGCTGCAGGCCGCTGTGCCGCATTTGGCTTTGTCCGAGCTTGCGAAAAAACAGGTGGATATTGAGCTTCCTGACAGTGATGACGAAGATAATAACAAGAATGGAGAAGCTGACAAGGCACGCCAAAGCTCCTTCTGCTGTCAGTTCTTGTACCGGTAGCAACATTGCGTAGCAGCCCGAATTCCAGAAAGGAGCTTGTCGCAAAGCTGACGATGAGAGAGAAGCTACCTGGCCTGCATGTTTGCGATTCGTTTGTAGATACAGCTCCGATTGCAGGAAGCAGGCGTGTCTTGCACGAGCTGTCTACCCGTGGCCACAGAACCGGATTGCTGTTGTCGGTGTCGTTGGGTTTTGTCAAACTCGAAACAGGTTCATGTTGTCACTGCAAGGTTGCGGAAGCTTGTCACGAGCAACGGATTCGAGCCGCTTGTACCAAACATGTATCATTGATTTTCTTCTTGTGACTCTTGTGACCCTGTGCATCGACCTGTCGAGCTGTTTCCTCGATGGTTTGGGGGAGCTCTTGGGTCTTGAAGTATTGGGTTCAGCCAGTTGTCGTGCATCCGGCCTGTCGATGGCAAGTGCGCCTGGAATCCAGGGCCATGAGCTGTACATTGATCAGCATCAACTTGATATTCCTCGGTGTCCAAGCCGATTGAAGCGGCCTCAGCTGAGAGCTCATGAGGGGGCCACCGGATAATTAGCAGCCGTTTGATGTCAGGCCAGAAGGGCTGCAGCAGCTTTACTGTGGCCATGATCGGTACCTTGGACGTGCCCTGACTGCACACTGTATATCATCTACTCAAAGGCATCATGAAGCATCTTTTCAGGAGAGCTTCACGGCACTCTTCCTCGTCGAGCCCTGTCTAAACAGTCCGGCAGAACTCTACTGGCCCCGAACTTGCATGCAGAAGCTTGCGCATGGCGCCGTTCGTGAGTGCTTTTCTGGTGAACTCGTAGACCAGGAGTGGTGTCTTTGCGTTGCTGCCCATGGGACAAGCTATTTCTCAACTGCCTCCAACTGGCTGGATACATTTATTGTCTGGGTGGTTGGTGTATTCCTGCTTTGGATTGCACCGCTGATTTTTGGTGCCGAGGGCTTGGCTGCTTTCCAGGCACGATTTTTTCGATCCTGAGCCTGCCAATCCCGCACAGATGTCAGGATGTGGTTTGATTCGACTGATGGGAAGGGTGCAGGCAAAGCTGAGTATCCAAACGGTGAAAAATGATGTTGACTGCTTTGCCAAGTCTACTCGAAATAGAAGAAAGGGATCACACGAGGCGGTCGAGTTGGCGCATTCTTTGTTGTAAAACGGTTCATGAAGTGTAACTCTGCACATCGGCTGGCGTCTCGATGGCGCGATCTGCTCGGGGCAGATGGTCGGTCAGGGCGCCAGCGGACGACCCGAGCCGGGCCGGTCGGACCAGGCAGGTGGCACACGAGCGATGATCCGTCGCTACGTTCTCGTGGCGTGCGCATTCGCTGGACTTGTCGACCAGGAGCAGGAGGTGAATAGCAGATGGATGCACAGCCAGGATGTCATCAGCATTCCCGACACATGCCCAAAGCTTTTGAATGCAATTGGGCTGTTGCCCAAGCTCTATGTGTGGCTCGCTTGTGACATCCTGAGATGGTCCATGTCGAACCTGTCCCAGGGCTAGCCTGCAGTCATTTACAATCTACAGTCCGCAGAACTGAAAGCCACAGATGAACCCATGAAATTAGCAATGTTTCCCACCTGTTGTACTCTGTACTCTTTGCGTCCTCTACAGCTGAACACTTGCAGCCTTGCATGATATGTCAGCCGGGCTTTCATTGTGTGTTGCCTTGGTCAGGCAATTCGAGCAATTAGAGGCATGCGGTCCTTGCGGTCTTTCCGAGTGCTACGACACTTCCAAAGCTTCCGGATGTTGTTGACGGGCTTCTTGGGAACAATCTTCACCCTGGCGGCAGCTTGGCGGCAGCTTGGGCACGAGACTGCGAGACAGCGTAGCGGCTGCGTAGCGGCGTAGCATTTGGGGTCTCGGCCTGCTCTTCCGTGGCCCGGGCAGCACCGCAGCACCACTCACCTCAGGCGTGCATCTTGATGATCTTCCTAACTGACTTGACCTTCGGCATCATCTCCGTGGACATCATAGGCGGCTTCTTGAGCAGAATACTAAGTGAATGAACAATCTTACCTCGAGTTCTGAGAGGACGAGATTCCAGATGGGGAACGGCTCCTGAAGGAACGGCGGCCTGGTACTTCCAGAACGGCTTGATTCAAGCCAGCCTAACCATGTCCCGCTTCATTTTCAGTGACTCGGTTGTATTCAAGACCGCCGTTGACATTCCAACCAAGATGCAGGCGTGCCAAAGATTTATTAAGGCGACAATGCAGTCAGCCTCATTGAAGAGCTGCAAGAGACACAGCCTTTCATCTGGATCTACTGCTTTGCTTTCATGGCAATCGCCGCTTATGTCATCCTCAATCTGGTTACAGCCACGATCTGCCACTTGACCTGATGCCAAAGTGTTGTGCCTATACGGGTAGTGTCGCAATCGAGGTGACAAGGCGCAGGCAATCGTGAACGAGAATGAAGCCGAGAGGTTGTTTGAGATGCGAATGGAGGAGAAGAGGAACATGAAAGACCTCAAGCAACGGGGCCACAGGAGTGATATCTTGCGATGCCTCGGCCTCGGCGGGTTACGAAGCGTATGTCTTCCGTGCCGCTTCATCCAAGGCACATTTTCGAGGTTCTGGATGAGGATGGGAGCGGGCTGGTAACGACGGAGGAGTTTGATGCCGCTTTCGAAATCCAGCGGTGCAGGTGGGAACCCTACCGCTGTTGACAAGATGTTCTGCAGCAATGCACGTTCTTAGGGACAAATTCTTCTTGCTGGGTTTCGAAGAGGAAGTTCCGGCCTTAGACATATCGCAACTTGTTTATGTCGGAAGTATCTAGAATGCGGAAGTCAGAGAACGGATTCTCAGGAGATGAAGCAACTTTTCCGGGTGTTGGACGACGATGGGCAAGGTGAGCTGAGTGTCTCCGATACTTGGATTGCATCGACCCGTTGGCAAAGACTTGGTGATATTCATCATTCATCGGTGCCGCTCAGGAGTTCCTCAAGGGAATGGCACAGGTGCAAGGACCGGAATGAGCGGGATTGTAACTGCGACAGGCCGAGAAATATGGTATGTACGTTTACTTGCAAAAGAAGCCGGCCAGTGGTTCACCATCTGTGAGCACGCAAGCTTCCTTGACGTGCTGCAAGAGCAGGAGATGCTGATTCGAAAGCGATGCTGGTGGCCAGCAAAACCATGGAGAAGGTGCTTGTGCAACATCTGAAGCAAGCGTGTCAAACCGGTTCTCCGTTTCTGTTCAGGTCAAGGTCGCCTATGAGAAGGTCATGGGCGCAAAAGGAGGGACGGCGTCCATGGAGCTCCGGCAAACAATCCGCGCTGAGCCGACGTTGGACGAGCAGCTGACTTCCTTGGCATCGTGTCGTGTTTATGAATCAGCCAGGTGTGCACGAGGAGGCTTGACCGTACCCGTACGACATCAGCCAAGGAAAGCTATGCCATGGCCCGACTCGACAGGATTGATGAATTGCTTCGGTCTTTCCATGCCAAAGCTGATTCTTTCGAGAGAAAGCTGCGCACAATTGAAAGTTTACCTCCGCCTCCTGCATCCTCGAGCCCGGATGGCAAAGCCAAATCTGGGGCGGCTCAACCAGCTGATGATGAAATCATGATGGAGACGGACGATCTGTGAAACCGCATCGCCAGATACAGTGACAAGGTGAATGCCGTAGTGTGTGGTTCACATGCTGGCACATGCTCGCAGTTTGGCCCTGTTCTGTGATTCCATTACTGGCTCAAGCGGCTGTAGCCCAGTCCAGGCTTTGTCATGGCCGAGGTTTCGTGGGAGCTAGATCGAGCTCTGAAGCACCCAACCCGCGTGATTTCAGGATGATGCGACTGCAGCCAGAGCAAAGGCACAAACGTCAGCTGCAGGGTCTCAGTGTCACAAGGATAGCCATGAACCCTTATCATCCAGCGCAGGATGCAGCCAACCTAGATGCTGCCGCAAAGGCAGCTTTAGCTATGACCTCGGACTCAGAAAGCCTGGCGCCTCAGAGGAAGCACGTTCATACTTTTTGAAAGGCGTCGCTCCAGGGCGTAAGCTTCTCGAGCAAAGGTCGGGCTTCCAGCACCTGCAAGCGGAACGCGAGATGCATGTGGACTTGTGACCTGCCAGGTGAGCATAAAGGAGCCCAGCCAAGACCTGCTCCTCAGGCTCAGGCAGGGTCAGGTTCAGCATGCCAACGCCGGTACACACAATCGCCTCTAAGCAGGTCCAACAAGCAAGCGAAAAGCAGGACCGACTCTTCGTCTCGAAGGCAGTTCTCTGACTCTGGAGCATCAGGAAGTGGACAGGTTGACGACGTGACATGTCAGGTGCCCCAGTCGTTGGGCCAAGCCGAACTTCGGGCACACTTCGCGCAGCTGCCTGGCAGCTTGAGAACTTAGCAGGGGGTCGTGGCCTGGGCTTTGAGCCTTTGAGGATGCCCCTTGTTGTTGAGGTTGACGCACGGATGCTGTGCTTGCTGGCATGGCATTGAGACGACATTACCAACTACAAAGCGCAAGTGTTTTTGCCTTTAGATACGGTCCGTCTAGTGCATACTGTACCCTACGCCGCAGCTGGCGAAACACTTGGCATCAGGGCTGAGCCCGAAGAGCCCGTGAGTGATACGTTGTGTGGACAACTGCGCGTGCAGAGTCCTCGGGCCAGCCCGCAGTGTGCAATCTTGATCAGCTGCACACGCGCAGCTGCACAACAGCCGGTCAACTCATGCAAAAGTTTGACGCCCGCCAAGGCACAGGACAGTCCTGCGCGAACATCTGAACGAGTCCATGCAGCCTTGCTTGCTCTTGATGCTCTTGTTATGTGTATCAATTTAACAATCTTTTGCATTTTCATCTTTGCAACTTTTCTATGTTCACGACTGTCGCTATGTCTCCTGGAATTACTAGTTGCACTGTTACACTGTTTTGCTGACTTTCTCTTTTGCTTTGCGCAGTCTTGTTATCTTTGCTACCTCTGCTATGTGTAGAGACTGAGCCTGCCACTGCTGGGGGGGGGGGGGCGGGGGTCCGTGGATGACGTGCCTCCGACTCCGCACCTGGCTGTCCCTGATGAAGTAAGCATCGGAGAGCCAAAAATCCCACGTCTCTCACCCTTTGACCTTCAACTCGACACGCTGCAAGCGGAACGCCGAAACTTCAACATCACGGAATGCTGCAAGCTCCCGACACTGCACAACCCAAATTTGGGCGAGGCCTTCCTGAGGCTAATGTTGCTATGGACCTTTGGAGCAGGCTCTCTTTGTGCAGGGCTGCTGTCCTTGGTGTCTGATGGGTGATGTGCTGTTGGCGTTCGACTGGTTTGGGTCGTGCTGTTCGTGGGTGCTCGCCTTGTCTGCTTTGAGAAGCTGCACTGGGCCAGCAACTCTTTTTTTATGTAGGGTTTAGGTATGTTTAGGTTTTAAGAATGTACGGCACTTACCAGTCTGTGCACAAGGTTTCTAGGGCCTTTGCACCCTTGATCGTGGGGTGCAAAGGCAGTTCTTTTGCGTGCTTCACGAAAACACCCACAAGGTTTGGAGGGTCTAGGGCCGTTTCGGGTTTAGGGTTCCCGTTCGGGTTGGATTCACTCTTTCAGGTGTCAGCTCCGGTTCGGGAATCATCCGTTTCTGCTTTGGCTTTAGGTTGGTTTGGCTTTCCAGAGCATGGGATTCGCTTCCTTGGGGTTCGGGACATCCGGTTTGGGGTTGGGATTGGGTTCACTCCTGTCGGCTTCAGGTTTGGGTTTAGGGCTCTCGGCAGGCTTTATCCAGTCACACCTTCGGGAACACGGCTTTGGCTTCTGGTTTGCGGTTTCGGCCTTCTGCTTGCACCGCAGGTCTTTGCTTTGAAGTGGCGCCTCAGTGCCGCAATCTACGGCTTGTTGCCCTGTCTTGGGTTGGAAGCAGCATCCCAAGGCCAAGATCCACGATTTGTTTCCGGTGTTTTCGTCGGAAATGAAACCGTGAGCCAGGTCTTATGAGCATGATAAGGTCTTACAGTTTCCTAAATGCTGTCGTACAGTGCGGCTGGTGTTGGCTTTTCCAGCAGCAGTTATTGGTGGAGTAGCAGTGACAGCTATGGTACCGGTTATATCAGTAGTACTAGTCCAGTTTGCTCCTACAAGTGCAGCATTCGATCCACCATTCACAAGGCCAGTCTGCTGTCAGCAGTCGAAAACTGAGCTAAGGTTCGGTGACCTGACAGATGTCTACCTACCAGCTCCTCTGGGTGGTGGCCGCGGCCTTTGGAATTGTAGCAACTGAGGAGGTTTTGTGACAATAGGAATCGCGTTGCTTTGCAGGAGGCCACAAAGGAATTTGCTTTGTATCTTTCGCACATGCCTGAGGAGTCCTCGGCATCCAAGCATACCATGTACAGCTGACCTGCTCCGAGGCTGATGCTTCTGGCATCCAGAAAGCGATAGCACATGGAGCGCACGAAGTGCAAGGTAGCCTGCCATCAGGAAGATGAAAACGGTAGTGCGACTATGTATCGCCTTGCAGGTAGTCCAATATCGGTGGACATCGCGGCACCACGAGCGTTCACTGCTTGAAGCCGTAAGAGTAAGAGATTTTGCTGCCGGTGGTAGTCTTCTTCCAGAGAGCCGAGGCCACCGCCGTCCACGGTGACAGCTTCTGTGCAGAGCGGGTGCCGTGTCTTCTTGACGAAGGTACTCGGAGAGCGGTTTCATGAATTGTTCCCTCTGGCCTGCATTCCTCGAGTTGCTCGAGAGCCCGTCGTAAAGTCGTAAGCGATTCGTAAACCCATGAGTTTCTGTAAATCCGTATGCACTTGCTTGTATGTGCCTCTTCTTCTCTGTATGATGTTAGGCGTTCATCTTCGAGCTGCCAAGTTCCTACAGAGATATCTCTGGCAACTGCAGAGCACACATGCAAAAAGGTTAAGGGCCGAGTTCACATGCACAGGCATGTAAATACTCGCTCGAAAACCTGCGCGAGGTAGATGGGCGCGCTTCGAATTTTGGTAGTGGCCGAGTAATGATTAGTACCCTGGCTATTTAATGACCGGCCGCACGTAGACGGTAGCAGATGATGGCTTGATGCCAAGGGTGTCTTGGCCGTTGTGCTTGCAAGACGGACAGACTGACAGACTGAGCAGATGGCAGACCAAATGAGGATTTGGAGAGATATGCTTTGACATGCGCCACAGTGCCATAAGTGACGAGAAGTTTCAACGATGAGTCAAAAGCAAGGGCACGGCACGAAACGAGACGCACTCCCTGTGGAGACTACCACGAGCCATGGTCTTGACTCTGACGGCAGAGTTGGCGGTCCAACTGCCGGCCATGCTCGGCGAAGGTTCCATATGGGACAGCCGCGGCACAGCTGCACACGGCCGGAGGATTTCTAGTCGGAGTGTCTTGCCGGAAGCTTCCCTGCAGTTCGCCCAGACTGAGGCTCGCAGAGACTGCTCTGGTTGGATATCTACGGCGGCTTGATCGAACCTGTGCATGCTCTGCTATGCATCCTTCTTTTATGCATTGGGCAGCACCTGCAGTGTCAAGGTTGCAAGCTTTATCGCTTTGATCCAGTCTCGCAGCTCAACGAGGAGTTTGACCTGAGCGAGTCTTCTGCCTCCGTGAGTTCAGTCGTGCCATTATCTCGGGAGCTTGACCCAGCTGGAGATTCAGTCGCAATCACTCTGCGAGAGGGCTTTGCAGGGACCCAAGTTCGCAAAATGTTGCCCCACTCGAACGGACTGTGATATTCCTGTCCCTGCTGGTTCTATAACAAGCTAAGGCAATTTACAGCTTCCGCACGCGGAGCTTGGAGAGGCTAGGCAACGACCCACCTATGGGTGAGTTCGAGCGCTTCAACGACGGCAAAGTTGATCCGAGAGGTTGCTATTGGGCTGGGACTATTACCCGAGACAAGGACTTCAACATCTGCAAGGGTGCGACACTGTACTGCCGAGACATTGCTGGCAAAGTTTCGCCGATCCTGAGGGACTTGAGCATCTCAAACGGCTTGGTTTGGACGAAGGATGGAGGAACCATGTATTACATTGATACACCCTCAGCGCAAGTCGATGCCTTCGATTTTGACATGCAGACCGGGGCGATCTCCAACAGACGTACTGTCATAAAGGGCTTCGAATTCCACACAACTGGATTTCCGGATGGGATGCTCGGCCGAATCTTTGTTTGTCTTCTGCTGCGCTGAAACGGCATGGAAGAAAATTGAGATAGCATGTGGCATAATCATTGGTTCCTGTGCATTCGAGTGCGAGGTGCGCCATCGACCAACAGGATCGACTGTGGATAGCTCGCTTCAATGGTGGCTGCGTGGGTTGCTATGATCCACAATCTGGAAGCCTTCTGGCAGAAGTTCGCGTGCCGCCTGAGGCAGGCATGCAGGCTCGTGCTCTTGTTGGCCGATAAGTATGTCAGTAAACTAGGCTGCGACAGAGCAAAACTTGGCTGTTCTTCTGTATGCATGCACCAGGGCTTCACGGGGCAAGGCTTTGTGAAAAGAGTATGCTACCATCTAAGCTTAGAATTTGTTAGATTTGTTAGGCATTAAGTGGACCCTGGCCTGGCTTCAGGTGACATCTGTAGCCTTCGGTGGAAAGAGCTTGGACGATCTTTACATCACCACAGCCCGGGAAGGTTTCGACTCTGACGATGATAAGAGATTCCCACTAGCTGGCTCGTTGTTCGTGGTGCATAAGGCTCGCTGATGTAGGATGCTCAGGACAGTGGCAGTTGCATCACCACAGGGGGTGGCCCTGTCCAGGCACAGCTCGCAGAGATCGGCCCAGTTGCCGGCCAACCACCACACGAGTTGAAACTTTCGAAGCTGTAGCTTAGCATGGAAGGGTGACCACAGTCTCAGCGATTGAAAAATGCGGATGTGCCGGACGTGGCTGGCAGACGTGTCAGATGACAAAGTCGGAATCAGCTGCGTGGTAAGTGCAACTGCAGGTCACGGCGGACGTGACGCGAGCGGACCTCCAGGCAAGAGCTGCGCCGCGGCAAAACAGTCACTCGAGTCACCGGGGCATCATGGTTCTTGTCGTGACCTTCTCAGCACATCTGGCTGGAAGCCAGATGGTCAGCTTCTGATGCAAAGCATGCTAACAGCTAGAGCTGTAGCTAAGCTGCGCTAGACTTTGATTATGCCGAGTTGCAGAGAATCTGAACATGTCCGCGACTGTCCGATAAAACGAAAGAATGCAGATATTGTTCGGTTTACGACCTTCCGAAAGTTTCCCTTAGGTTTATCAGAAACTCTTGGAGAGGATGTCGCAAAGCCATGGAAATCCACGTTGTTGCAGTGGAGGCTCGCTCCCCACTGGGAAATTATGCAAGCACGCAGGCCTCAGGGCTTGCAATGTGGCCAGCAGCTGGGGCTCCGTTGATTGTCACGACCTGCAACATCAAGCCAGGCAGCATCGTAACGGTGGCTCTTTCAGGAGTGAAGGTCGGCGATCGACAAGTCTTCGAGGCTCAACTGATGGCCTCGCCCCGACTGCGCCAAGCATCTGAAGCCTTCCTGAGCTTGGAATCCAGAGGATGGCGTTGCAGCGATCCGGGCCCGAGCTTGGGTGCCGGACTGCATCTCCATCTACTGCGCCTTGCGGCAGACTGTCGGAAACCTTACCACGATGGACTGCCAAGCTGCTGGTCAGAGCCGCAAGAGAAATGGATCAGCCGAGACATTCAGTTGATTTTTGCACCTTTCGGTGCACGATCCGCCCAAGCTGCTAAGCCACTGCCTCTTTGGACGCTGGTCGCGCGAGGATCTAGGCAGCAGTCTGTGTGTTCTGTCTTGGTCCTTTGTCTCGAGTTGGCCTCTTCCCTTCTCAGTGTCATCGTTCATGAGCGATCTTATGGGGTTCATCAACACCGGCCAAAACAATGCAATGCTAGCTCGCATGCAACCTCTGCCGCGACGGCAAACTCGGGTTGCTTATGTACCAATGTTAGTACCAACGTATCACAAACGAAGCGTGCCCTTTTTCAATCCGGTTGGACAGTTGAATCCCTGAGACGCAGGAGCGCCGCTTTGTGACGGTTTTGCGGGTTTGCTTTGTCGTTTCTTCAGAGCCCATTTCCAGGTAAGTCGTCAGGTGATTGTCTTACGAGTGTAGAGTTTCGGCTGTCAGATCGGCTACCAACCGATTCCACCGGCGCTTTCGTGATGGGATTTGTTTATTATTCACGCTGGGGGCGGTGGATGCGGTTGTGCAGGTCGGAATAAATCCAATGCTTGGAGCCCGGTCTGCGTCTTGATATCTGAAAGACGAGTATGGGAACAGACGGGCAGGCTCACAGGTCGGGGCGGTTGTGATGGTAGATGGAGAAAGCTAAACGAAAATCTTGCGCAATGGGCACAGCCCGAAAGTGGCGTTTCATCTTCGCAACAGGGAGATCCAAGTCTCAGGATCTGCAACACCACGAAACGCTGCACAGCACAAGCAATCTCATAGGACTGCCGGCAGATCCACTAAGGAGGCGAATTAGAGCACATGCATTAAGCCAGTTTGCAGCCGGAAGCACTTCTGACACGCGACAGGTCACAGGTGCCCTAGATTTGAAAGGTCTGGGAAGCAAGTTGTGCGGTGCAGCCAAGGTATAGTTTGTAACACCTCGACGTCCCCCGGCCTCCTCCTGATGGATGCGACTGCAGAGAATTCTACAGGTGGTGCGGTTGCGTTGAAGATGGGAAGGAAGGCCGGGCTCTGCTGCTCTGCTCCCGGCACGCACAGATTTTTTCGCTTCTGACTTGTGGCCAGTGGTGGCTTCACTTAGACGAGGCAGAAGTGGTGGCAATCATGGCGCCCGCCCTTCGCAGCAGATCAGGTCAGGTTTTCATGAGAGAGGTAGCCTGGTCTTGCGGGCTTGGAGGCAAACCTTGCCTCGAAGTTGCATCATGTCGAACAGGCGATTCTGTGGCACTCAGCTTGGCCATTCCTCTCAGTGTGGTCCGGGAAACTCTGCTTGATGATCCTGCTTGTGCGGTGCTTACATGACCACGAGGCCGAAGTGAAGCAAGGGCCAAGTCACAATGAAGCCTCAGGTCAAGCACAGCTGCGCGAAGGGGAGGCTGCTTCGTTGGCACCATTCGATCTGGCTCTGCTGCGTTCTTGGCCATCGGAGCAGGCTTGCGCTCAAATCATCTGGTATGTTTCATGAACAGATGTCTGTGTGGAGAGCTGCATGCCGAACTTTACAGGCCCGTGAGGGGGTGGCCTTGCTGTGGCTGGACTCTGGCAGCTGGGCTTCTGCACTGGTGTTGTCCGAAGACGGCCATCTTCTAACCTGTGCGCATTTGTTGACGGGCACCTCCTGGATGGAACCTTCGAAGGCATCTTCACGAAATGGATCACGTGGCAGTTGTTTGCAGACTTTAGTGCTGAAGTTCGGGGCTGGATCATCACTCCCGAAGACAGCTACAGTATCCAAATCAGTGCTTGCATTGCAATCTGGCCGCACAACACTCTAAGCCACAAGGCAAATGTTGACACACTCCGTAGCCAACGTCAATGTGCTATTCAAAAAGGGGATCTCGAGAATGGGGGGTGTCTTGGAGCACACAGGGCGATATAATAGCCGCAAAACGAGAGCGAAAGCACCTCCCCCATGCTGCTTGCGAAGTCGTTTGGAAGAGCTGTACGCATTGCAGATCCCAAAATAGCATACTGTATTTGATTGCCGGGTTCGCCTAGCTGATTTTAAAGCTGGTTTGCTCGAGTTCGAAACTGGCTTGACGTTTTCGGCTTGCACCATGAAGATCAGTTGTTGATGCAGACATGTCGTGAGGATGGTAGCCCGCCACGGCGCTCGGCGACAAACTTTCCGCGCTGTCATGGGCGCTGCTTCGTGCGTGTGAAGGCAGACACTAAGATGATGGTTGACACTTGATACGACGGCGCCGGTAAGGGGATATCAGCTTTCGTGCCTGTCGTGCTGAGGGCAGGACGGAGATGGCCAGCTTTGAAGCGGACGTGTTGCACGTTTTCGATGGTTTCCTGGATGCGGCGTTGCTAGTAGCGAAGCCGAGGAGGAGCTGCCGATACGTTTGGACCGATACCTCCCTTGTTTTCTGACGAAAACCAGTTTCTGAATAATAGCCTTCGCATCGCATGGTGAAGATCCGTTTAGTTGAGCCAAAGAGGAAGCACAAGAAGTAGAGAAACGGGAAGAACGACCGTCTCCCCAGAGCCTCCGTGAGCCTGAGCGTTTACAAAGACAAAGGGTGACGAGGGCGCGATGTTGATTCCCTGCGCACAGCATAACCTTTACTGTGGATACATAGCTCTGCCAAGCTGTGCTGCTCGCCACCTCAAACGGCTTCTCCGGCCTTGGGCATGCTGTGAGAGCTTCCTGCTCTTTGCTTTTGCTGTTGTGGTGTAGGAAGGAAGGGCGCGAAAACACGGCAGCAGCATGCAGCAGATCCGTAAGCTATGAACTCACGGGAGGTTGCAGCCCGTCGTCAAAAGTGTCGCAACGTCGCACCAGAGCAGAAACGCCTGGCGCGGCTGCCAGGGACGAGCCCACCTATGCCTTCAATCCGAGTTTGTGGAAGCGCCAGTGTGCGTCCATCGAGCAGGGCATCAAGGCACCATTGAGAATGCTTGCTCTTCATAGCTCGGCCTGAACGGCCAGGTTTGGGCTGTGGGACATGGGCTGTTTGGCCCGGGTTCTCCGTGGTATGGCCCGGCTGTGACCTGCGGCATGAACCTGAGATCTGTCCAGGGCTTCGTGCAGTTGTGTTTGCAGCCATTGTGGTCTCGTCTCGCATGTTTTGAGTCTCGACTTTGCAAAGTGGAGTGGCGAGATCATTGTTGCCTCTGTCTCCTCTCTCTGCCAAGGCCAGCTTTCCAAGGTCGTTTGGGGCAAAAGCGGCAGACTGGCTGTGTTGCAGAGCTCGGCAGCAGTCCATCGTGGGTGCAGCGGTGGTGCCCTTGTGGCTGCAGAGACCGGTGAGCTTCTTGCATCATTGTGGAGCGGCATGTACATGGAGCATGCGCGAGAAAAGCAGGGGCGTCCCCGTCCTTGTTCCGATGACGCTCAGGTTGCTTGGAATGGTCACTACCAATGCCAAGCAGCAGGAGCGGCACAGAAGCTGCATGATCAATGCTTCCATGTGATAGGTCTGCTGTTCGACACTGGCTGTTTGACGTGAACGATGGAAGGACGGCGCAGTGCTGCCGCACATTAACTTCATACTGCCCGTGAGCCTGTTGTCTCCTCTGTTCAGCTTCTTGGAGACAGCGAGTGAGCCGGAAGCTCTGCCCAAGCTGATCCAGGACTTCGGCTCAGGGCGGAAGGTGCTTCGCACACCGCGCGTTCATGCGAGTTCCCTTTTGTAGTGGCATAGGAGCTGGACGCAGCAGCCGCCGCTCCCGAAGAACGGGGGCTGTGGAGGTTGGAGCCGGAGCATCCGAATCTTCCAAGTCGAACCGAGGCAGCAAAAGATGTCTGTTTTCACGTGTCTTCGAAGCAGCTGCACAGCTACATTCGTCTGCTGCTTTGCCCTTGACTGCTGATATGGTTGCCTCGCGGTGGCCGAGGATTGCTGGCAAGGTGGCGGGCCAAGCCTTTGAAGTAGGTCGCCCATGCGAATACCATGTGTATTGCCTCGTTCTTCCAAACCGAGGAAGCAGCACGTGCTGGAGAGCTTGGATGAGCTTGAAAAGACTGCCAACGTAGAGGTGCAATGAGCAGTGCTGAACTGAGCATCAACCGCTTGAAACATTCTGGCATTGCAGGCGAAGGAGGAGAAAGAGCACACCCACCAGAGCAGATTATGACGATAATCACCCTGGTTGGCCACTGTTTCACCAGAAGCAGAAACGACCAGTGAAAAGCATTGCGTCTGCGGCACTGCCTCCAGCGCCTGCAGTGATACAGTAAGTCTGCCTGATGCACACGCCTTTGTCTAGTCAGTCGCCTTTGCTTCCGGCGGCACATTGAACTTCGTGCGCACGGTCAGGCGCACTTCTGCAGATTTGGCGAGCTGTCAGACTGCTATGTCAGACTCTGACGGTATGACTGGCCACGCCTTCTGGGTCACAAGCCAGCTTGCAGCTGAGGTCCCGCCTGGCAACAAGGGCATAGCCTTTGTCAGCTTCAAAGATCCCAGCACTGCCGGACACTTGTGAGGCGTGTTAGGGCTACTTGTAGGAGGCCGTGCAACTCAAGGCTTCTTCGGTTGTAGCCCACCAGCAGCACGAGGTGAAGTCGCACACTCAGGAGCTTCAGTTCCTTTGCTGCAAAATTCTGATTCCTCGCCGCTGCAGGCCTGGCCTTGTGCTGATTGCTGCCCCAGCATTCGACAGACCTCAGCTCTGAGCCTACCTCTTTCACCCGCGGCTTTCTAGTGGTCCATGGGTCCTTGCTGAGTCTTTGGCCCGGGACCGAGGCAGGGGTCCAAAGGAGGTGGGGGGATGTGGATGTGTGGATGGCAGTCTACTCTTCTGCTTTGCATCTCCTCCTCTTGAGTTCTGGCAGGAGGCAAGGGTGGCTTCGGCTGCGGTGCGCTGACAGGTTTGTTGTTGGAGCCTGGGGCCAAGAGCACCAAGATCCATTTGTTGCTTTCAAGGTGGCGGCTGCAATGCCTTCAACGGTGCCTGTGGTGGTTGCCAGTAGCTTAATTCAAGCGGAGATTCTCGCGAGGAGCAGCTCATCTTCGGATAGGATAGGAGGCAGTGATTGGCAGGACTGTTGGCATGCTTTCTCGCGCTTTCTCAACAGAAACCTTTGTCAATGCAAGCCCCCCTGATGTACCACCCACCTCCGTCCTTTTTTTGCCGAATGTCTGGGATCAGATTCTGCGGGTTTGAGTCGTCAGAAAAACCCAGTGCCTATTGGTGTAAGAGCTATTCGGGGTTTGAGCATGGCTCGGCTACTGCAATGTTTCAGTTTCCGCCACCTTTTAGAAGCCAAGGGTGAAATGTGGGCTGATTGCTATTCATGGCCGACCATGCTACCCTGCAAAGCCTATCTGGATCTTGTACTGTTGCATCTGATACGCTCTCTAGGTGACCTCGGCAGCTTCGCAGGCTTCGGAGGCAAGCATGAATCAGTATAGTCAATTAGATGTGGAGCAGCATTGTGATATGGTGGTGGCAGTGAGAAGGTGCTCCCTGCAGTGGATGCGGCTTTAGTTTGATGCTCAGTTTTTTGTTCCAGCCAGTGCCAGAGCACTTAGCCGCAGTTGCTGCAGGTGACTTTTCCATGATGCAGGGATTCCAGAATGGTTTCCAAGCCGGTGCAAACCAACAAAGCTTTGGAGCACCGGCCTTTGCACCGCAGGGAGGATTTGTCCCACAGGGCATGCCCGGTGGCTTTCCTGTTCAAGACGGCATGGCGTGGAGCTCAGCCTTCGATGTCACTGCGGTGCTTGAGACGCCTGAGATCGCCTCTCAGCTGCACCACATCGCCGCCATTAGCGCAGAGTAGTCTCCCACGGGCTGTAGCCATGGAGCCGGGCAACCTTGCACGAATCTGTCGTTGAAGAGCCCGGCTCTCGCATGTCCTTGCATGATGAAGGATGAGCCCTCAGAAACTTGGCCAGTACTGGTGCATGCAGTGCTTGCAGCAACTTCTCCTGCCGTCTGGAAAGGCAGCTGCAAACTCGGTGCTACAGAGGATACGGGAGACTCTGAACAGAACGCACATCAGCTGGCTGGCAGCACAGCAAATTGGAATCGACGACCATCTCATGAAATCATTCTTGCTTCCTTCACTCAGGTGCCGTGGACTTGCTGCAGTCGTTCTCAGAAGATCGGGCTGCTCTGCTTGGCTCGGACGGTGAAGCTTCGGTTGGGCGACGTTTAAATCGGCCGCGGTGCCATGAGGCGAGCAAGGCAATCAGCGCCACTCAGCTCCGCGCGGGCCTGGCCAAGCTTGGCTTCGAGCTGAGCGAGGAGGAGTTTCAGGAAGTTTACGAGAAGCTGGGGAAGGACTGTGGCGGATTGCTCCGGGCCTCGTGGCCTAGTGTAGCAGACCTGGCACACTCCACTCCTGGCCCAGGACGCTAGTGGACACGTACTGCTGGCAGATCTTGAGAAGAGATTGACCCGCACCGGAACCAAAGAGCGCCAGAGAAGTAAGCCGACTGCGGAAACGGAAGTGTGCGCACCCTAAGAATTCAAAAGACGTTGGGTGCTATCGCAGAGATGTGCAGAGAATTCAACATGTAATCGCTGGCTGTACATGTGGAAGGCAGCAGAAGCGTGCGGCTTCACATGTCCCCAGCTTGCGAACCGATGTCGGGGCCTCGTCAGTGCCACATGCTTGTTTAAGCTGTTTGAGGGGGCAGTTCGTAGCTTGCCGTCAGCACAGACGAAGGCTGCTCCCTCCGATGTGCCGAAACAGTCCGTGCCTGATGGGCTGGCAGGCCTGGTGCACAAAGAAGGCGAAATGTAAGGAACTTTTATGTTCCAAGCTTGGCTTCAACATCTTTAACTGGTAGAGGAACCGACACTGGGCAGGCTCGGCGAAAGGTTCCAGGAAGGTTGCCTTGGGATGTCTCAAGATAATTAATCAAAGCCAGCGAAGAATTTTCAATTCACTCGAGCGGGCCCGGGACAGGCTCTGGGAGGAGTTGGGCTGGGGTCGGCGTGAAGAGAAAAGCAACATGAGGAAAACATGATGAGGTGTGAGGCAGGCATTTGTTGACGCTATAAACAAAGAGAGAGTGATGAGCCAATCATTCGATGAATTCCTCTCTGTGGCTGGCCCAGAATCTCCTGACTTTAAGACAGACCATCGGAAGTGCCGGCAGGTAATGACAGGCACGGGGCCTTGACTGCACGTGAAAGATGCCTGGCGGCGACATGCTTTTAAACATAAAGCACACGACAATGGTGACTCAGTCAGTTTTCGATTTCAGACGTCTTCAAAGCCCGAGGGCGGATGGCGAGCCACCGGCGGAAGCCGATCGAGCTGGTGCCTTTGACAGACAGCGACTTTGTCCTGGCCAAAATCCGGAGCCTGCTTCTTCGGAGGACCTGCACTTCACTCCAGATCCAGAGAGCATAGCTGCGTGCAGTGCGATTGGCATGCAAAGAGCAAGCAAAAAAGCTGGCTAGGAAGGTCAGATCTGTGGATGTCCTCAAGCAACGTGGCTGCGAACATGTCTAAGCCTTATCCAAGCCTTTGGTGAGACAGCTTCCTTTGTGCTTCTGCCACCTTCTAAACTCCAAAATCTGAAGCATCGCAGGCATCCTAATGCATCTGCATCTGGCCCGAAGTCCTTCTCATTGCCAGCCCTGCTTACCTCAAGATGCTGCACTGCTTGCACGAGCGTTGCAAGCGGATCACGTGCAGGTGCTTGGATGCTAAAAGGAAAGGGTCAGCCTCCAGAGAAGAGCTGTGCAGTGGCTTAGAAAGGCATGGTCGGGGCTTTGGAAACCGACAGGCATCACAAGTCTGGCGCTACTGACCCGTTCGCAGGCTTGGTGTTGGTAAGCTTTCCGCATCTGAGAAGAGAGACCTTTTTTCTGCTTTGGACGCAGCAAACAGCGGCAACGTCAACCTGATAGAGTGCCTCGGTCATTTCAGGTGGCTTGCACTGCCCTGAAGGACGCGCACCGCCGGACTTCAGAGAATCTGAGGTTCCTTACTTCACTGAAACAAGCGGAGAAGAAGGCACGTAGCCAGGGCCAGGACGATCTCATCGACACTTGGAAACCTCCCCCGGAGTGACTTGGAAGCTTTCGGAAAAGCAGCGCCAGTCGCTGAATTTTGTAGGCTCTTACCCCTTTTGCCTCCCTGTGTCGAGGCTGGCTGATGCTTCCACCAGCACCACGACGGATTGGTCAAAGCGCACCCTCAAGTTCGACGGCGATTTCCCTGATGATGAACGTGGGACATCGAAGTGCTTGACAAGCCGTGAGGTCCGTGAGGTTTCTCAGTCCCTGGACTTTGACATCTCACAATCCGTGGACTTCGATCTGGCTCCTCACGACATGACGGCTTCGCTCAGCGAAACAACTTCTCCCCGAAGATGCTTGCAGATCAAGTGATGCCGTGATGCGTATCTCTCTCCAGCCCTCGGTGTCTCAGAGCCGAGGACTCAACGCCTCTAGCACTTCTTGGCTGCAGGCCTCTGCAGGACCTCTGAGAGCGGCTCTGTCAGCCCCCTTGGGTTGCGGCAACTTGCACGTGCTCTTGCTGCAACGAAAGCGACCAGGTACAAGCATTTGAGGCATGAGGTTTAAAGCGCAGCTCTGCGAGCATCTGAATGAAGTAAGGACAACTACATTTTGAGGCAAAGGCTGGTGAGCAATACGCGCGCATCGCATCCACCCAGTCTGGAGAGCGAAAGACTGCCGCTTCCTGGTGAAAATCATGTGCAATAGGGTCTGCGGCGCAGTGTAGCTCATTGTAACTCTGCACAGCCAGCCCAGGCTTTATAAGCATGGCAGATTCCGGTTGCTTCGCCAGCACTGTGACGTGGGCTGCCGCGTTTCATGCTTGAGCAATCCCAAGTGTCTCAGGCGAGCAATCGCAGACACCCGATGGGGAGCAGAGGTCGTTGGCCTTCCAGATGAGCGAATGCGTCGCACATGCGTGCCTTGTCTGGTGATCGCTGGCAAAGCATGCCAAAACAACTGTTCGGTACCTCCACCTAGGATGGGTGCCTGACTGCAAGCCGGCCTAGACGCCAGGACTTCATGGATCGCGGCAGGCCTGGTGCATGCCTAATGCAGGGCATGGCAGGGACCAGGGCCTCATTGTCTCTGCCAGGGAGAAGTTCCATGCTCCGCTTCTCCAGTCTGTCGTTGACTCTGTGGTATTTGGTCGGGACTTGGATTTCTCCGGAAGCCAGGATTATGACGACGCTTTTAAGGCCTGCCAACCTTGGAGCAGGGGGATGGCACTCATTGCATGCGTCATTGCAACACATGGAGCAACTTTCGACTGCACAGGCAAAATTCCGAGGCGCCTATGGAAAGCCTTCATGGTTTGCGGAAGAGCGTGAGAAGCTGGGGCCCAACAACCTTGCCCCAACTTGCAGACACCCTGCTTAGATGTGGCTCGGGTCACAAGTGACAGCAGTCGGTTGCACTCTGATATCCCGAAGCGTTCGGGAACGATTCCTGGGTTTGCTGCCGTGCCTCCAATGAGACATTTGGCCGGCCTGGAATCGCACATGATAACGTCCATCAACGGAGCATCGTCTGGCAAAGCCAGCACATGCATCGCTCCCGGAATTTCGCATAGTTCTATCAAGGAGAGCTCGCTCCTTGTTAGGGCAAAAGACACAATCCGTTGTTGGTGCAGTCAAGCGCACCAACCCGAAAAAGCAAAGGTTTGCCCACAGATGCGGCGCTGAGTTGAAACTAAGGGGCAGTTCCAGGCGAGTCAGCTGCAGACGCAGCAAGGTGGGAGCCGAGAGCCGTTGATCTTCATGTCCATCGCCTGTGTGCATTTCTGAAGGTTTCGGCTTTGCGGACTTTGGTGTTGGCCTCATTCGTTGCTCTACCAGGTTTCTTGAGTTTTCAGATTCAGGGCGGTGTTTAGGCCTTTTGGACTTGCATTCGCTGGCAAACCGGGTGTAGTAAGGACTTCTGGCAATCCAATAGCGGATGATCTCCGCGGGTGCAGTCTTGTTTTCCTGTGCGGTGTGAACCGCAGGAATATTTCACAGTGCCTTCAGCCATGGTGGCCGATGTCAGGTTTGTGATGCATGGGAGTGGCGCAGAGCGTGACGGGGGGGAGGGGGGGGGGGCGGGGCGGACGCTAAATTGTCCTTCCCAGGTCCAGCACACCACCTGTTTCATGTAGACTACAGGTAAAGGTTAAGCACCGTCCTTTTTAACAGCACCAGATAAAGCCAAATCAAGTGCACTAATGGGCGATTGCAAGCGCTTCATGCGGGAGCCAAACAGCTGGAAGCGTGCAAGATCTTCGCCAGTCATCTTCAGGCGTTGTTCTCGAAAAAAGGTTCAGGCCCCCCATTTTCCCCCAAAGTTTCACACATATGAAGCTCCCTCTTTTGTTGGATGCCAGTTTCCAAAAAAACTGGGAGGTTCATGTAAGCACGCGGGTGCTCAAGGAGCACAACCAGGAACATGAAGTTGTGTTCTGTTCCAGTCGGGAAAGGGCTGTAGGGGAAGGATGGGGAAGCGAGGGCAGGGCATGGAGGGAGGTGCGGGGGCGGGATGGGGGACAGGACGGGCGGCCGGGTGGTGTGGGGTCGGTCAGCGAGCTCAGAAGCACCGAGTCAACTAAACCGATAGGATTTCACATTCGCCACTTCGATTCCGGCCAAGCCTCCAGCCTCAGGCTGTCCGCAGATGGGACAGGCAGCTCGGGACCTGGAGGGGGTCTAGGAGTCAAGGGTAGTCAGATAGTTGTTGTAAGTTCGTCCAAAACTGGTGCCTGCGAAGGCAGATTACGGTGCCTTCCAGCACCCACAAACGGAGAGGTCGGTGTCGTGTCTTGTTGCAGACTCGCTTGGTTTTGTCGGCTCTGGCAAGGCCTGGGCCGTACTGAGATTGGCTGAACAGGTGTTTCCCAACATGGTTCCAGCAATGTTCAAGCCAGACAATGGGTTGATCGTTGATTGCTTCTCATGGGAGCCAGATGCTGTATGTAGGTGATAAAGGTTGCTGCTGCGTTGGCATGACCGGAAACAGCTCTGTCCATGCAAGATCTGCTTTCAAGCGAGCCCTGTGATGCCAAGAGAACTGGCATCTTCCGGCCGGAGAAGAAGCCGAATACGCGATTCAGCAAATTCCACTGCTTCGAGGGTTTGTGGATGTTCGCGGTATCCTGGAAACACGCTCGGGCTGAGCGCTTCCTGCGTGCTCAGAAAAATGGGGCAGCTGTCTGACTTGTTGCTTGCGAGCGATGCGTTGTCCGGTGCGGTTCTGATTTGCATCATTCGGCTTGCACGCACACTCCAGCTTTCGCTTTCGAGGACGTTGCGTTGATGCGCTTTGACGTCCATCTGTTGATATGCCAGTGTGGTGTGCGGCGGCTGTCAGAATTTCATCAGAAAAGCCCTGATCCTCAACAAGCACACATAAACGCCCCCAAGGCCATCAAGATCTTGATATTTTGTGAAAGCACGCGGAAGAGGACGAGGCACCCAAGAGTGTCTGTGCCTTTGCGGAGAACAGACTGCCTGCATCCAAGCGTTTTTCCACTGGTGACGCTCATGCGACGGTATTGCACCATACATTGCTCATTAATACCACAAACACTATGGCATCATTTGAATCCTGCTTGTACATGTCGGCTTGCTTTTCAGGTCCCCTGGGAGCAGCAGAAACGCTGTGAGTGATGCCGAAGTCTGCATCTGTTAGGCGAAGCAGACTACATAGGTTTTAAGTTTTAAGAGAGAAATGCTGGAATTCTGCAGTTCTCTATTCTAACTGAGGAAGACTAGAGCTTTTGGTTCTTGACGATAAACAGGGCATTCAGCTTTATCTCAATTTATCTCCTAGTGTACATGAAGCAGGCAAGGTTTTCGGAAAGAAATCCAGGATTCGGGATTTTTGTTTGGCCTTCTTGAAGCAGACCAAGTTTTTTCGCGAGAAACTGTGGAATTAGGATTTTATTCAATGTCTACATTAACTAGACTAGGATTTTGGAAAAAAGTTCCGAGATGACAATTTTGCCTACTCCAGCTGAAGCAGACCAGGATTTCGTCGAGAAGCTGGGCATGCATGGATGCATGTATGCATGTATGCATGTATGCATGTTTTCGTGCATGCATGCAGGCATTACATACATACATCCATACATACAACTATCCATGCATCTATTCATCAGTCCTTCTATCCATCCATCCAGCCAGCTAGGCAACCACGCATCCACGCATCCACGCATCCATCCAGCCATCCAGCCATCCAACTATCCAGCCATCCAGCCATCCAGCCATCCAGCAATCCAGCCATCCAGCCATGCAGGCACGCACGCACGTACGCACGCACACATGCATGCATGCATGCATGCATGCATGCATGCATGCATTCATGCATACTGCATGCATAAAAATATATACACATAACATGAAAAAGTTCTCTAGAGACGAATCGTCTATTATAACTCGAGCATTGTCTGTTTTCATCTTGTACAGAATACGCCATGATGCCCACTGTGTGTGCAATAATGTTGCTGCCCCACCATTTCATTGATGCTCAGTCTGGCTTACGGCTTACAAGGACCAGGGAATCTGCTTTGCAGATGCCGAGCAATGAACTCCAGAAGGGACAAGCGCATGCGATGGTCCACGGCTTCTTAGTCCATTCTGCATACTGCTGCCGCACCAGTTGGTCTCAGATCAGTTGTGGTGTTGTGTTAGATGCTCCTTTCAACCTGTAAGCGAGCACCGCCAGCAAATGCAAGACGTTTGATGCGCTAATCATACAGATGCAGCACCAAGTGCATGTCAGCACAACGTTGATTCCGAATGTGTGGATATGCACAACGCAATCCATTGAGCCTGAAGCTTTTGATGCGTCGATGGCCGGCGGCTTAGAACTAGCAGAAACAGTCCGTTTCCTGTGAGGCTTGAACGCAATGTGAGGACCGATGTCGTGATGACTGGCACGGTCGGTCTCATCGCGAGGCCAGGCAAGCAAACATTTTACACTGACTGGTCCGACAAGTTTTCATGCTCAGTTTGAGAGCGTCCGCCGAGCCATGTCAAACATCCATGTTGAATGTGGTAGCGAGGTGGCCCTCGTTCGTGGATCTGAAGGTGCCATGCGCGCATGATTGCCGTGTGCTGTGCGGTGTCTGTGGTCTGCGGCTATCGAGGTTTTGAATGAATTTTCGTGTGTGAGCCAGAGCTTGCCGACTTGATGATGGGAGCGAATTTAGGCGAGTCGTGTCAAGAATGCAGGTTCCTGGACGCCGGCAGTGGAGCTGACGTTTCTCAGACGATACAGGCTGCAGCAGCACATTCGTGTAAAGGTCAAGCAATTCGAAGCACTGGCTGCAGGCTGCGCAATGGCGCTCTCGCAGATCATTCGTCCCGTCCTGTGTGGAGTTCTTCAAGCGTAGGTCTCCAGATGCAATGGTCTTGATTGCTGGGCGGCATAGTTGTCCACAGAAGTTAACTCGACAGAACTGTTAGTAGGTCATTCTGCCCAGGTCGTTCCTGTTCAGCAGCGATAAAACGATTTTCCACTCCAAGATTAGCGGGAACACGGACGCTCGGACACGGCAGCTCCTCTCGTGAGATGTTCTGCCTGCCCATGAGCTCTTTCCTCGCTGCAGCTGTCTTGAAATACAGTTTGCTTGCCCTTTTATTTGTAGATGGGGCCCCTAGCCAAGAAGCAATATGCTCATATCGTATTATATAATTATGCGTATAGACTTTGCCAGTCGACCACATTTGTTTAAACGCAACTGTGGACTTGCGAGACCCACGCCGATCATGACAACCGGCGTTGCCGCAGATCCGGCGGAGCGCCTGGCCTCTGCGCAGAAGCTTCGAGAGGAGGGCAATGCCAAGTTCAAAGAGAAGGACCGGGCCAGTAGGAGCATCTCCAGTCGTGTCAACTTGCAGTAAAGTGCCGGCTTTCGTCAGAAAGACAGTAAAAATGCTTTCGAGGATATGGAAGGAGCTCGGAAAGCATACAGCGAGGCTGCCCACCGCATGAAGTTGCAGCAACGATCCGGAAGAATTGAAGGGTCATCGCGGTGGGTTGAGGTACTTGTGACTGTATTGGGGCATGTTTGCATAGTGCAGTGCAGCAATGCAGTCGGAGCGGCGCAGCGTTGCAATGCAGTCTACGCATCTTGGTGGTAACAGGCGTTGCGACTCACTCAATTCAAAGAAGTCCCGGAGGGAGTCTTGGCCGTGAGTTGGAATTATTCGTCGATTTTGCGCAACTCGCTTGGCGATTTGCCACCCCTGTCCTTGCATAAGGCTTGGGCGAAGACCTGGTGGCCCTGAGGAGACCAACACAGTTGAAGCTTCGCAGCAGTCAATCTGCGACCGGAGACCGAGTTCACGCTTGAGCAAGTTGTTCGTGCCATGTGTGCACCTTCATGCGAGGAACTTGGCATTGGTTTGTCTGCGGTCGGATCCGACAGAGCCCTTTCGGGCACTGGAGCTTTGCGAGGCAGCGCAAAGTCCTGAGTGCGGATTTGCCTCAAGGACCAGTGCCCTGAGTTGCCAGGAAGTGCTCGACGCAGAGCCAGACAATCCCAAGGCACCGGCACTTGCAGCGCAGGTAGCCGGTTGGTAGCCGTTGTGCTGAGTTTGACACAAGACTTGGCGGCTGAGAAAACAAACTCCGACTTGCCTGCGGCAGGCCACCTACCGCAAGGCCAAAGCGCTAATGGTGTCCTGGCCCACCCAAGCGAAGGTCCACATTTCTCGGCCGTGGGGCCATGCCTGTGCATTCAAGGAGCTTGGTGAGCAGAAGGAGGCCGAGTTCGAGCTGGTGCGGGCATGCAAGCTGATGCCCAAGGACGAATTTCCGTCAAGCAGAAGGGGACACCCTGTAGCGACAAGCCGATGCGATTCTCACAGGACGCTTCAGTGAGGAAAGAGCTGGAAGCATTGAGACAGAGCTTTCGGAACGACAAGGCCAAGGAGGCGGCAACCTTCCAAGGTGGGGCTTGCGGACTGTCCAGTTGCGTCACACAGTGACGGTTCTGACCGAGGCCTTTTCGAGAAGAGCCCTGGCTTCGCTTCAGACAATCGCAAAAATGCGACGCAGAAGCTGAGCAAGGCAGACGTGGACGACATATATTTCCATGATGGGAAGGCCAGCTGCGGTGCTTGCTGCAGTCATTTTCCAGCTTGACTCGCAGAGTGTTGCAGGAAAATCCGTACGAGGGCGCCGACAACCCCCAGGAGTTAGTGCCACACCAGCCATCCAGTGTTAGCCAAGCAGAAGCCACAAGCATTTTAGACTACATCCCGATGTTGCACTGTTGTGACATACGCGCGGTGGATAACTGTATATTGTGTGTGTCGTCACTGCCATCAACATTTGCTGTGGATACATGTTGTGCTGCTAGTTTGAGTCAGCATTTGAAGGAGGCATTGGAGGGATGTGCCTTGCTACCCCCTTCTCCTGTTTTTCGATTCTGCCTTCCGGGCATTATGCTGTTCCGACATCGTCGAGTTGCCAAGCCATGCCAACGCAGAGGAGAGCCCACACCTATCATGATAACACGAGAAGATGGATGGTTTGATTTTATGCAAAACGCTTGTGTCGCATGCACATGATAGTTTTAGCCAGCAGTCACAGACCTGTCCCATGCACGAAAATGCCGGTCCATAGTTTTTTCAAGAAAGCACCTTGCCCCTCGACGGACTTCGACAGGAGTTGGCCGCGGAGTTCCAGGCATCCGGCAAGTTGGAAGATGCGGCTCAAGCATGGGAGGCAAAGGATGGCATTTTGTTTTGAGCCCTTCCGATACTCTTCATGAGTGCTGTCTTCGTCAGTGGCTTCGGAGCACAGGTCGCCATGGGGCAGACGGCGTCGAACGAGGACTGGCAGCGGCCTTGAACCACTTTGACAGTCCGGAGCCGTCACCTCGTGTCGTCAGAGTACGAGCCGTTCTGAGGCAATCTCATTTGACTTATGCGCTGGAATATGGCGCTTTGCTGATGGACATCAACATCGACCGGCTCGCTTTGCGCTGCTTCAGCACAGCTTCTTGTTCCAGACTTTCGTGGAGTGGCAAAGTGACGAACGGTTCAAATAGATTGCTTTATGAAGGCATCATGGGCCTAGCTGCACAACATTTCAGAAAAGGCTGTCGATGTTTCGCGGCGAGTTGAGACCCAAAGGTCTTCGAGCGTCCTGCTCAAGATGATGAAGCCGAGAGGGCATTGGCGCGGGTCAGGCAAGCCATCGTCTTCTGGTTCTCGTTCGTTGGGAAAGCGCCATGAAATCCGTGAAAGTGCCTTCCAGAGCTGCCATCTGCCACGTGTGTGCTTCAGGCAGAACGCCTTGCTCCTCAAGTCCATCTGCTTGTTAAACGAAGCAGCAGAGGATCCACAGGTGGCGCGGCACAGAAGATGTCATCACAACTCAAGCTTTGCAGTCGATCAGTTGTGTCAATGTTCATGTGAGGCAGAAATCACTGAGTGCCTGGAGAAGTGGCTTTCGGCAGCACATCCAGGTCGCTGGACTGTTAAAGATTGCTTGCCTCTAATCGGCAGACATGTGGCCCTGCTTTGGCACCAGTTCGTGTGCGGGAGTCGATGCCGTCAGGTCCTTCGGAGGAGGGACTGCAGGAGAGACTCATCCATTTGAGAAGCGAGAAGGCCTTGAAATGATGTCAGCTTCGAAGATGGCTAGAGTAAAGTGTCGCCCGGTGCATCCGTAACGTATAGTGGTGTATCTCCCTCTCTCTGCAAAGGGCGGGCCCGCCAGTGCCGATGTCGCCGTGGCCTTGGGCTTGCTCCAGCTGCTGCAGGGCCAGGAGAGGCTGCTCAAGAACTTGGTTCACAGGATTGTTGAGAGGATTTCTGAGCAGAAGCCAAGCAGCTTGCATCCGAAGTGAAAGTGAGGCACTTTGTCACAGGGAAAGTGCTTAAATAAGGTTGGCCGCATGCATGCACTGCGCAGTTGCCAGGAGTCTGTTGCATCGACTTTTGCTTCTGCCTTGCTGGCTCCAGAGGCCGCATATATCTTCTGTGCAAGCAAAGAATCTTGAGAAGTGCCCAAAGCTAGGCCGTCCATCTCATTGCTTGGCTTTTCGCAGTCGTTGCAAGGGGCATTTTGTGTCGCTTTGTCACATGGGCTTTTGCCAAGCACTCCACGATTACAATCGCGTGACCATTTGCACATTGCTGCAGAGATCTATGTGCCTCCGGAAGAAAGCCTGAGCGAGGACGACAGCTATTTTGGTGCTCCTCGGCGGCGTGCCATCAGGCCACGCTCTTGGAAGCAGGCAGTGAGCATGGAAAGTGGTCAAGTCGGCGCAGGTGGAACATGCTTGGTGCAGTCCTGGCAAATCGTGGTCGTCCAGAAGATGCTGTTTGTGCATATCGCTGGGCGCTGTAGCCCATGTCTAAGACTGATTGTGGTTCGAATGGCTCTTTGCTCCATCAATTCAGTCTCTTCTTCGTGCTGCCATCTTGTACTGCTGAGCTGGCAACCCCATTATCCGCGAGCTTTGATCAACCTGGCCATGGCGGAGCTCAAACGTCGAGGCCTCAGAGCCTCAGGCAACTCAGGCAACATGGGATTGAAGCCTTTGGTCAAGTCCTGGTGACGACAAGCCCAAAGGTTTACAGTACAGATTCCCCACGGTGTCAAGCAAATGGCGCGTAGTGAGATCATTGCAAGATGTGTGATGTGGGAAGAATAGAGGTGTTCGGGAAGACACTGAGCAACACAGGTTCTTGCTTGGCCCATGTAGAAAGCAGCGGATAATGGTTGAGGATTCTCACTTCCTTAGTAATTAGCCTTAGTGATTGAATGCATTTGTGTCTACCTACGCTTGCAACGGCACTGCTCCAAGAAGAGTTCCTTGACGTTCTCGTCAGTGTAAGGTGTGGGTAAACAATGAAAGTGTAACCCACAAGCAGAGCGATTAATCCGGAGACTTTGTTGTGCGCTGTTTGGATGTATTTCCTGGTACGATTGCAGTTGCGTAGATGCTTTGAGTGACAGTCCCCTGAAATGATTATTGGTCTTTCTCAGGTGGTGGCTTCCTCGAAGCCGCAGCTGCGCAGGATCGGGACAGTATTTCCACAACACAGCTGGTCTGCAGCGCACATCTCCAATTTGACGCCACTGGTCCAAACTAAGGCTGCGGCCATTGCTGCCTCTCCCAGTTGGGCGTGCGGAGAGCTCTGGGCGCAACTGGAGAAGGAGATTCGATGCCAGATGCTACGCTGAGATGTTCGGGATGAGACTGAGTTTGCAAATAGCATGCTACCGCCTGTCAGGAAGCACTCGCTCAGACGTCGATTGACCCACTGCTGCAGTGTTTGTCTGTGTGTTGGCTGGGTGCAATGGCTCAAGCAGTCCAGATTCCGCAAAACAGATTTGACTTCCTTTCTCAAGCTAAGGACGATCTTGCTGAAGCGGTACAAGCCCGTCACATTGCTCGGGCAGCGAACTCAACAGCAGCTACTAGAAGTGTTTGCAGGAGCTCTTAGGCATTGAGCTGTTTATGTGTCCCAGAGCGACATGACCACGAGTTTGGTAGGTTCGTGAACTGCTGGCTCCACACTCCGACAACTTGGACACGTCCTCGATGCCTGCCACTTCTCCGGCGGAGGTGCGAAGGGAATTGTCGGACGGGCCTGTGGACAGGTTGTAGAGTTCTTTTGGAGTCTAAAGGTTTCGTTCAGCAAGGTCTTGAAAGAGATGAAGCTGGTCGAATAGATCGCACTGTTTGCGATCCTCTCTGCGCCCTGGCCGAAGCAACAGTTTCTTTCGCAGACATTCTGGCGACAGCTCTGGCAGTGTCACATCCGATCGCCTTCCAGATTGTGACGCTTTGATCCGATGTACAGACCCAGCTTTGGGCTCTCAGCTCAGGTCGTGCCGGCTTAAACAGCGCCTGACAGAGCCCTGCGGCCCGACAGTTTTAGAAGTCTGTGTAGACAGGCCGGCTGAAAGCCCTGAGAAAGTCCTGGCGGGACGTGCACTCCGCGAAGTAAGACCTTGATTAAGATAGTGGAACTTTCGAGAACTCGCCGGACGACGTCCTGCCCCAACTCTTTAAGTGAGCACCTTGCTCAAAGTGCTCATACCGCAGCAAGTTCGCTGACATGCCTCAGAAGCCAGACTCGCGCCTCGACGCATGGAGGTTTCCCGAGAAAAGGTTCCATTGGTGCACTTCAACTTGCAACCAGCGCGGGTGTGATCAGAGACTTCCCTGCCTAATTTGAAGCTCGGGCGAAGTAGGTTCCTGCTCGCTCTCTCTCTCTCTCTCTCCCTCTCGCTGTCTCTCTGTCTGTGAATCCAGGAGTACAAGTCCATTTCACCGCTGGGCCTACCCAACGTGTCTTTGGGTATGCTCTTCAAGGCTCGGAAGACAGATTAAGCAACAAGTCGTGCAGTGTGGAAGCCTGCAGATGGTTGTGGTATCAATGGCCTTGGCAGTCATGCTGTACGGCACCATAAAGGCACTGACCGGCGTGCCTGGCATTTGTTGAGTCGTGCAAGCTAGGCCCTGCTTAGTCACAAAGATGTGGCGCATTTGCGTCGCTCGACGGGGACTAGGAGCAAGCAGTCTCGACTTCCGCATGGTTGCCACATGTTTCGTGGCGTGATTCCTTTTATGATGGTTTCATGATCATTATTCTGCAGCCACAATAGTCACAAGAGTGCATAAGGGTGGCTTTTTTGAGGAGGCAAGCCCCTTTCTGCCCCTTCTCGTGCTGCTGCTGCTGCTGCTGCCGCTACTACTGCCCAGACCAATCAATCCAGAAATCATCTTTGACAAAACGTGTGGTTCACACTGGGGATCAAATGCGTCGAGGTCACAGCGAATCGGTACGTACTGCGCAGCGCGCCAGCTGGGAGGTTCCCCGGGTCGCGGCTCTCGCTGTGCAGCTGCGTCGCCAGAAAGCCAGATCCGTTGTAAATCCCAACAGTGGCAGTACTGGGGTAAAGCATCTTGGCTGTGCCCCTGAATCCCAACAGTGTTTGGGGGAAAGCATTCTGGCCATGGTCTGGAAGCATGATGGTAATGTCTCTGAATCCGCACAACTCCGGAATCTGGCCTGTGTTTGCAGGAAGCAATTTTGCCGTTGTGTCCTCGTGGTCCCTGGGCGGTCTCGTGAATTCTCCTACTTCTCGTACTGGTACTGGTACGCGAATAGTACTAGACTTTACTCGACTTACTTGCTACTAGTACTGCTGATACTGGTACTACTGGCACGGCTGGTGCTACTGGCACTGCTGGTACTACTGGTACTACTGGTACTACAGATACTGCTGGTGCTACTGGTACGACCTGGTACTACTGATACTAGTAGGACTACTGGTAGTACTACTGGTACTACTGGTACTACTGGTACCACTCGTACCACTGGTACCACTGGACGAGGACGACGACTACGACTACTACGACTACGACTACTACTAATACTACTGCTACTACTTTCTACGACCTACTACTACTTACTACTACTTGCTATTACTACTAACTACTACTTCTACTACTACTACTACTACTGCTACTACTACTATTACTATTACCACCACCACCACGACGACTACTACTACTACTACTACTACTACTACGACTACTACTACTACTACTACTACTACTACTACTACTACTCCCGGAAAAAAGGACAGGCCAACAGTGAATGCAGACATGAGTGCTGCGTGGTGTCAAAACACATCCGCATGCCGTGCAGCAAGATGCCGTGCACTGCCTGCTAGCCACAACACCCAACAAGCCCTACGACTTCTCTGCGTTTGAACGCTCAGGTCTGGATGGAATCCTGGCTGGGCATGGGAGGAGGCCGGCTGCGGCACTGCAGTCGTCGAGGGTGCGAGCGGCAATATTCAAAGCTGCACAAGCCCTTCTGCTGCTCCGGATGTGGTAGTGGACAAGGGCATCACACACGTCGCTGTGACCGACACCAGCGGCGGCACGCACAGGCGGGCCAGAGGGCGGCACGTATGATGCCAACAGAGTGCCTCAACGACGGCTGTACCAGACAAGCTGGAGTAGGGCACTTGACATGCTGCTCCACATGCGCCCCAGGTGGATTTGTGCACACCCGGCGCTGCAACCAGGTCATGGGCAGAACGATGCCCACTGGGAACGATGCAACTCAGAGGGCTGCCACACAGCAGCCAGGCCAAGATCAACCGACTGCAAGTCGGGACCCCGACATGCGGACCAACAGCTCTGGAACGAATGATCTGCCCGCTCCAGTATCCCTTGTGCATGGACAGCAGATGACGCCAGCTACCGAGAACATGCAGGCTCCGGGCACTGGCACCATGGCCTCATCTTCTTCATGCCACATGCCGAGCACGGATATGGAACACATGCAGGTCGATCAACCGGAAGCTGAAACTGCAGACGTCGATGCAAGTATAGTGCAGCGTAAAGCTACGAGTCATATTGTACAGGGCTGTGTTATTGAACTCGACGAGCTTGACTAGGAGGATGCCAAATATGGCAAAGTTGTCCACGGAGCCACAAAAGTGGTGCGGCCTAAAGCCGCCGGATCAAAGGTCCGTCCTTCGTCAGACAGCACGGATCGGCCCGACGAGTGCAATGCAATACTACTACTACTACTACTACTACTACTACTACTACTACGACTACTACTACTACTACTACTACTGCTACTGCTACTGCTACTGCTACTGCTACTACTACCACTACTACTACTACTACTACTACTACTACTACTACTACTACTACCACCGCCACTAACTCCACTACCACACCCACTACTACACTATTCTCATGCCGCTGCTACCGTGCGGCACTGTGACAGCAGCTGCCGCTGTTGTTGTTGTTGTTGTTGCTGTGGTGGCTTTGGCTGCACTTGCAACTTCGATGACGATAAGAATGCATGGTGGGCTTCGAAAGCATTCGGAACCGAAGGGAAGCAACAGACAAGAAGCCAGGAATGTCGGGCTAAAATCCTACTCGAACTGCCGGTTCCCTGCTTGCCAGCGCACCATGAAGAAGCGAAGCGAAGCGGGTGGAAGCTGCCAGGTCAAGCGTAAGGTTTGCAGAAATAAAAATGGCACAATCCCGATTCCTTGTATCTTGGACTCTTGGACGACAAAGATGTCAATCAAGAAGCAGCAGCCGAGGTGTTCCTGCAACGTTGAGCCAGGTGAACACTTAGATCACTTAGATCGGTGTACCTGGCCGAGACTGTCGAACTCATCTGAAGCGGTGAGACTATCGACAGTGAACAGGCTGTTCAGCATCCGGCACGACACGGTATCAACAAATGTTTCACACGCTACATGCCACTCTGGCTGCGCACTACTGCCAGCTGCCGTCAAGAAGCTTATGAAGATCATTGGAAAGATGACCAGCTGCGTGCTCCTCAGTATCTGCACAAGCCGAGCACTCGAGATGGCTGTGGTTTTACTTGCCTCTTCCGCACCGTTCAGATGCAAGCAGCATCACGATGCCCAGTGGCGCACTCGGAACACTTCAGCACATCTCAGCCAAACACGTCATCAGTGGCCATGGTTAACAGGGCCCGACAGCGCACGATCACTCCTCCGATCACAGCGACTCCTGCACGCAGCTCAGAGCTTGCATGTGGGACTCATCCTCGTGTCAGGTGGAGACGCCTTCATGGACATACCTGGAGACACGGCTGAGAGCTGTGATCTGCAAAATCAATTCCCTGCTCGTGCGACATGGAGGATTTCCAAAGATTCCACAGCTGAAGATCCCGGACATCCCAGGGCTAAGTCTGGAGCTCAGTTCAGTCAGCCCTGTTGGCTGATTTCACCGCGCTTGAGCGTGGCAGCCATGAGTTGCTGTTCTTCCGAAGCATGGAGTGTGTTGTCAGTGTTGCGCCCTGCTGAGGTCCACCAAAGCTTAGCATAGGCGCCTGGAGCCTGCTTATTGCCACCACTCTTTTTTTGTTGTATTTGAATTGAAGTGTAGCTGCAACCAAATATCAAGATGTTGCTGCTTTGCAGTATATACTTGTTGCGTTCTGGATGCCATACAGCATGTATCATGGCCTGCTCGTGATGGGAGGCTCGGCTGCCAAAATGCTGGGCGTCTTGCTGCATTTTGTTAGTCCGAGTGCGACGGCTCACTGGTATCGGCTGTCGTGTTTACTGAGGAGCGGGAGCGGTGGCGCTGACGGCACCGCTGGCAATTCTTGCTGCCGGTTTCACAGTCTGAAAGTCAGCGTACTGCCAGCTTGCCTGAGCCCGCGACGCTTGTCGAGGCCATTGCGTTGCTCAACAGGTACCGTATCTTCAAGGCGAGGCTGTGGCCACCACTCTCAGGCTGGGCAGAGGGGGATGAGAGGAGCTTTGTCTGAAGTACGTCGACTACCGCGAATCACAGCGGTCTAGGTCAGCTCGCTGTCTCGATGGCCTTACTACTAAGTGCTAGCTACGTATCAAGTGTGAAGCACGTGGCCACGAGCTCCTGCCTCAGGCCTTCCGGGTCTTCGAAATGGCCTGTACCGTCTGCCTTACCGTGGTTTCAAGGGCTCCACCCTCGGCATCATTCTCGTGCCGGCAAGTGTTGTTCTGATAAGATCACAATCTGCGATTCGTGCCTGCTGACATATGCATATATGTATGCATGGACGTATGTATGCAAGCATGCATGGATATATGGATGTTTGGATGTACGGATGTATGGATGTATCGCTGTATGTATGAATGCTGCCCGCGTGTGTCTCAGACGGCACATAGCTCGCTGAACCGCAGATCAGTTGAGGTGTGTTTTCGCACTTGCCCTACTTCGACCAGCTATACAATGCAGGTGGGCCGATTTTCTGGGAATCTGAAAAGACCCTCCAGAGCCTTCGGCCATTCATCTCCTCTCTCGCATGCGGACTTCGGTAGCATGTCGTCGGACAGACGTCGCATTGCCATTGCACGATTCAATCACAGCAGTTTGTGTTGATGGTGAGCTCTTTTTGCCTTCTGTGGCAGGAGGTCGTGTCGCTCTCAGTGTTGCCGCTTGTGTGATGAAGTTCTCAAACTGCCGTGCTTGCGTATGCGGTGGCTTGTTGCGGAAACGGGTGTCACATGGCTTCAGGCAGGCTGCCCATTCTAGGCTTGCCCAAAGAGGCGCTGAATCCAGGCGGGCTCAAGCACCAATCGGCTGAATTCTTCCGCAGGGTTGCAGTGAGCAGGCAAACAGCCCATGGCGGCTCGTCGACAGCTCAGCAGTGTGCAGAGCCCTCCATCTGTCACTGCTGGAGGACTTCCAACCTTTTGCTGCGATGTTTACGAACTCGGGTCACGTAGGTTGCAGAGCCATCTGCATCTGTGACTCTCATTGAGGCATCAACAAGCCCAGAATCGAGGGTGCTGCAGGCACATTGCAGAGTCGCGTGTCGCCATGTAGGCTCGAGTTGGTTACGTATGTGCGTTGCAGTCCGATCAAGCCTCGACACCTTGAAAGCAGGGGCATGTTGCATCCAGTTCTACATAGGCCGATGCAGGAGACAGATTCCCTTCCACCCAGTCTACCAGATTCTCGAAGTTCAAAAAGCGCTTCCAAATACCTCCTTGTCGCAAGAGTTTGGGGATCGAGACCCAGTAGCCTCCAATTAAGATCGGGACCTGCCCTCGCCGCAGCTGTCGACTACGACACGGTCATGAAAGAGTACGACTTCGCCCATGGTGCCCGGTCCCTTCAAGCTTCTTGAGGGTCGAGCACCTGCTGCAGCATGTAGTCCCGGAGCGAGACTACAGACGAGACTGTGCATACATTGCCGAATCTAAGCTGCGAAAGGTCAACCTTGGAAAGAGCGTGCTGGTGCCCTCCATCATCTTGAACCTTTCTATGCAGTTCAAGCGGCTTCTTGGACTCACCGCATTCTTCAGCCCTTCAGCGAGGAGGGTCTGCAACGCCTGAGCTAGTGTGCTTCTCCTGCACACCCAGGTTTAAGGAGAAGATACCATTTATGGGGCCTCCGACCGTTCGGAACCAAGAGGACTGTGGCTGATGTGGGACCTCGGCTCCCCCCAAAATAGATTTTGGATACCGCAGATCTTTGAGGTGAAAGAAATGTTTGGGACGGAGAGCCTCATGAAGAAGCTGACGCGAGCTCTGGTGAAAGGACTCTAGCTTGAGCTGTAAAGAGCATGAGATGTCTCCTGACTGTTGCATCCCTTGGCTATTTGGATCGTGGCTTGCAGGAGCTATGGCTTATGGAGCCTACAAGGCAACGGGCTTCGTTGCCGAGGCGCATTGTCTCCGAGCCTTCTGCCTGGCCTTGCGCAGCCAATTGATCTTTCTGTCCCTCAGTGTTACCACCAGCAGGGAACTTGCCGGTGGCCTTCAGCATCACCGGCTGTCGTGTCCTTGGAGCGATGATGCATATCAGTCTTTAAAAGCTCGGCATATTGGAGCAGCTGCAGTAGATCAACCCGCATGAAAGTGCCGATTGTCGAGGGACCGCTTGCCTCGAGCTTCACACTGTTCGGTCCTTGCCTGCATGCCTTTGCGGGTGCACAAGCCGGGAGAGTTGTGAGAACTGCAGTGTGAGAGCTGACGGCTTCAACCTGAGCAGGATTTGTTGTGGTGTGTCGCTCGCTACTGACAAAAAACTTCGTCTCCGTAGCTTCGGCTGGCGCTCCGAGGCCGGAACATGGGCGTCTGCTCGAGCAGTTCTCGACAGGCGCAGACTGCTGCATCGCTTGTGTTGGCATCAGCTCCCAAGCGATTATAGCCGGGCTTCGTGCTCGTTGCGTTCGCTGTCATATCACGTCCACAAATTTTGTTGCTCTTCAGGCTTAGACGGACATGAGGAAAGTTACCTGGGTGAGAGTGCGAGGCCGGCGCTTTAGCGGACTCGCTACCGAAGTGTGTAGACCTTCAGTCAACCAAGGCCCGCGAAGACCTCCCCAGTCATCCAGGCAGGCGCTGTGCCTACGCGATCCAATGCATTACTTGAGGAGCATTGTGTGATACTGTCTGCTTCGGGCTTCGGCAGTGGAAGCCTTTTGGCACAGGCTGGAATGCTGGAAGAGGCGGCGGGCCTCGTGCTGACCTTACAGCAGACGGATGCAGACAGCGCACATGGCCGTGTCTGCCCTCCCAAGCTTCTCCGCTGTGACTCGTTGTGTCTTTGACTGGCGTGTGGCGGATGCAGCCTGATGTTTCTATGTCTTCGGAGATGTCATGTGTTCGGGACTTCGACTTGTAATCGCCAAAACATCGCAGCGGTCTGATGCTGGCTCCGGGCCCCCGATACCCAGCTGGAAGCAAAGGAATCATAAAGCATCCTCTGTGTTGTGGTGCCCCAAGTACAGTGATAACGCGACGAGTAGTATGCTCGGCTACCACTGGCCACCCGTTCAAATGTTAGTTTGCAAAAGCCGTGCTCGCGGCCAGGCCTCGACGCATCGGCATGATGTGCTGAAAGTTCGCGATGCCATCCATGAACCATTCGGATGTGCGCCGTGTTTGCTGCACCCCTCTCTCACCTCTCCCATCAGTGGACACCCGAAGCTTCGAACCCGTGCGCCGCGGCCTGCGACCCTCGGATTCAACCCAATGCCCACCAGAGTGCGCGAGGGTTGCAGAGAACGTCTTGACGTGCGTCCGATCTTTGGACATCCGGTCAAACTTGAGTGCTCGCCTGTCGGTCCAGACTGTTCAGTGTTCCAGCTCCTCGGTCCATTCACGATCCAGAAACTGCAAGACGTGGTAAGGCAGTCCCTCCGTGGCAGTTCTTTCTGGAGCAGAGCGCCCTTTGTGACGGAGGCTCGGCAGTCTCTGTGCTACTTTGGCGATCTTGGGTCCTGGGTGGTGTGCATAGAGCTTGCCGTCTTCAATACCAGTCTCATTACAAGCAGCACCCATGCCAAGTGCTTGCGTTGCGTCCCTTTCGGGCACGGTCCATGCTTGGTGGCAGGATGCTCGAAGAGTCGAAGAAGGGTGGACGGCTCAAGCAAGGATTCGCCATGATTCCCACTTGCGAACAAACTGTACAATTTTGACTCCAGGCTTAGGACCTAGGCTTTGGATTTAGGTGTTCGGGGTGTAGTTGTTGAACTCCAATGTGCTCAAAGTGTGCCATTTTGCATTTTGAATTTTATTGACATATTACGGGATCTTCAGGGGCCAAATCGAATGGGACCTTTTCCTTAGAGGCCGATCATCAACGCCGGCATGGAGTTTTGAAGTTCAAGTCGCCTCCGAGACTGTTCTGTCATGTTGGTTGTTTTTCTCAAGCTGAAGGCAGAGAGGACATCTAGATGCTTGTTCGTGATTTTGCCAAGACTTGAGCCGGCCCCTAAATACTTCACGACCTCGACCACACTCGAGGCTTCCGCGCTGTACTGTAAGTTCTTTGCGAGACATGTCGAGGGGTTGAAGGATGGCGGTCAGTTTACCTTTTGCAGCTGAAAGTTGACCAACATGCTCAGCACAAACCTTCAACATCATGTTCACTCAGGTGCAGCTGTACAACTTCTTGTAAACAAGGCTGCTGTGCCAAAGTGAGGGATGCATCGTGCCCGGCCGGCTCAACTTTTTGTGTGCGCCAGTGGCAGACAGAAGTTGAAAGCGGCCAGAGCAAGACACTTCTTGAACATCGAGAAGGTTCACGTAAATGCTGGCTCAAGCAGCCGTTGACCCAGCGACGGATCAGTTCGTGCGGTGCTGAAACGCAAGCATGTTCCTGGAACGATGCGTGTAATCTTTCTCGCCTCATTGATCTGACCTGGGTGTGGCACATTGCCGTGCTGGAAGGTTGGTCACACACCCTTTCGTTGCGGGCCTATTTGACCAAAACGCATGTCTTTTCTGCTTGATGCGTTCAGTGTCATCTATGGAAACAAGTAGTTAATACCATTGAATGGAAGAGGTCCCAAAGACTCTTGCTTGCAGGCGCCTGCGCTCCTTGCATAATGGAGTTGGGCACGAACCTGGAATAAATCTAGAGGACAAAGGTAACCAAAGTGCCACTGCCAGGAGAAGGCGTGTCGCCGAAGAAGGGTTTAGACAAGGAGCGACGACGCTACCCTGACAGTTGGCCGGTAAGCCGAAGGATGCAATGCAAATCCAAATTAGACGGCATTTACGGAGACTGCTGTCTTGCCTCTGCAACCTTATCTTTTGTAATCGATTTCCATCGCTCGTTTCGTCAATCCCGTGCGTTGCAGTGACCAAACTGCCGTTGGCTTTTGCTGTGCTGCTGCTATCCACACGGCATGCGCTTGAATATTTCCGAGATGAATGTTGGACCCCTGATCATATCGTTCAATGCGGATATCAGCCTAGCCAGGCCCGAAACCCAAGTGCCAAATGCGGAAACACACAAGCAACACCGCCATTGAGCCGTGTTGCTGCATAGTTATCTTGATCTTATGGCTCAAAGCTGTCATCTGGGCCAGAAGGCCGTGCTACCCTGGGTCATATGCAGTTCTTGTGCGATTTGAGATTCTACTCAACACTGTTAGCATTGCAGCCAACCACCATGGCGTCTTGACATATTCTTGCCCGAAAATGGTGTCAATAAGATCACAGCGCAGTGTGATGTTTCTCTTCTTAAAGTTGCAGCAAGATTACGATCTTGTATGGCCCAAGCCTGCGCTGCAGTCAACCTACAGGTAGCTGTTTCCACACATGGAGACATCCCAATGTGGCTCATCATCACTGCCACAGATGGCGAGCCCTGCTACATCATGTAGATCACTTCCTCTTAATTAGGTTTTGCTTTGCATGCCATGGTTCTGTCGGGCTCTTCAGCTGCATTAGGGGGGGTGGGGCGTGGGATTGCTTGAGCCATTCCGAACATATTGTGGGAGTGCCCAAGGGCGAGCGGGCAGACACCGTGATGGAGAGGACCACCCGACCGAGCACGATATTTGATACCATATTGCGCTACTCTAAAGCATGTTCTGCGGCAGTATTCGCTCACTCTTTTTGCAACTGGCGGACTAACCAACCATCTCAATCAAATGCTCCCAGTACATCATGGTATGCAGGTATTCGGCTGTGAGCTTGGTGAAAGAGGTGCTTCGTGCGCAGGATGAGGAGTCGTGGGGTGCTTCCAAGGCCGAAGACGAAGGCTCGGGAGTCTCGTCGTTACAAGACTGACGCATGACATGGATGACTCAACAAGCACGGGAGAAGAGCGGCGTTTTGTCAAGACTGCTGGCCATTGTTTCAGATTGCGACTTTTTGAGCGTCTGCCCTCGAAGAAGAACCTTGCTGAGGCGAGTCTACTGAACGGCAGTCCGGGGTCGCCCCCAAGCAGGCCAGAGTCTGCCAGAGTGCTGGAGCTTGGGTTTTCCTGTGCTCGTTCAGCAACAGGTACACTTCAAACTCATGTCTCTGCTTTTAAGGGCCTAGGGAATATGGTTTTTGATTGCCTTGTAGAGGCTTGTTCCCAACAAACATGAGAAAATGGAGGGGTGGGTCGGAAAGGAGGGTGAACGGGGGCAAACAGCCCAAGACAGGACATATTAATATTAATTGACTCAAAGCCCCGAATTCCGGCGCTTCCGTTACTCGGTGCAATATTGGTTTATTTTGGTGTCTTATGCTCGAGCAAACGTCCAGAAACGATGCTGATGTACTCGGCTCGTGATCTTTTACTGTAATGTATATGTATGCCTAGCGAGATTTGATAAGCATGCACAGACACAGCAGCGAGGGCTTGCTGCTATCGATATGTGGATGGGTGTCAGCTTTTGTCCCTTCTGTTGTTGCAGGGCGAGCGCAGGAAGAAGTTCGCATCTCCGCTGGTTCCTTCGATGATGTTTTTGCTTCCAGTCCAGCAGCCTTTTGAATCAAACGACTGCCACCTGGTCTGGCTGTAGCATCCTGCATCCTTGAAATCCCAGGAAGATGACGACGGGAACGAGGACGGAGCAGATTGCATGTCATCCAGTGACCAGTGCCAGGAGTACGGATGTGTACATGAAATTGAGCAGTTGCACCTGTGTTCGGTTAGAGTCCCAAGAACGGAATCGAGAGCATGTTTCTCGATGTCGTGTTGTAGTTTTGTGCTTCTCTTTCTTGCCGAAGCATCGGCTGATGGCTGGGATAGAACATCTAGCTGCGCTTGCTTCGCCCTGCGCGGTTTAGAAGTCCTGATCATTCCTATCGGGGTGTCTTAAGCTTGCATAAATATTCCAAGGGGGCGGGTCGGCTACGTCTGGTTTTCGCAGAAGGATTTTGATGTTTTGCGCATATTACCAAGAGGATGTGTAGGGGCCGGGGGCAGGCGGCGTAATTCGCGAAACCATGGATCTGCAACGCGGGTCCACCCAGCGGCAACCCGGGTCCGAACTTGGTTCTTCTTCTTCTTCGGCCATTGCAGAATCCGTCTGGATGCTAGGTTCAGGATCTATGGGTTCAGGGGTTTAGGGTTTCTGGATTTACGGTTTCTAGGTTCAGGGCGTATGGGTTCAGAGGTTGAGGGTTAATGGGTTCAGGGGTTTAGGGTTTCTTGATGTAGGTTCAGGATCTATGGGTTCAGGGGTTTAGGGATTCTGGATTGTTCAGGGTTTAATGGGTTCAGGGGTTTACGGTTTCTGGATTTAGGTTGAGGGTGTATGGGTTGAGGGGGTTTAGGGTTTCTGCATTTAGGTTCTGGGTTCAGGGGTTTAGGGTTTCTGCATTTAGGTTCGGGGTGTATGGGTTCAGGGGTTTAGGGTTTCTTGATGTAGGTTCAGGATCTATGGGTTCAGGGGTTTAGGGTTTTATTGATTTAGGTTCAGGGTCTATGGGTTCAGGGGTTTAGGGTTCCTGGATTTAGTGTTCAGGGGTTTAGGGTTTCTTGATGTAGGTTCAGGATCTATGGGTTCAGGGGTTTAGGGTTTCTGGATTTAGGGTTTCTAGGTTCAGGGTGTATGGGTTCAGAGATTGAGGGTTAATGGGTTCAGGGGTGTAGGGTTTCTGGATCAGGTTGAGGGTGTTTGGGTTCAAAGGTTTAGGGATTCTGGATTGTTCAAGGTTTAATGGGTTCAGGGGTTTACGTTTTCTGGATTCAGGTTCAGGGTTTATGGGTTCAGGGGTTTAGGGTTTCTGCATTTAGGTTCGGGGTGTATGGGTTCAGGGGTTTAGGGTTTCTGCATTTAGGTTCGGGGTGTATGGGTTCAGGGGTTTAGGGTTTCTTGATGTAGGTTCAGGATCTATGGGTTCAGGGGTTTAGGGTTTCTAGGTTCAGGGTGTATGGGTTCAGAGGTTGAGGGTTAATGGGTTCAGGGGTTTAGGGTTTCTTGATGTAGGTTCAGGATCTATGGGTTCAAGGGTTTAGGGTGTTTTTTTGGGTGCAGGGTCTAGGGGTTTAGGGTTTCTGGAGATAGATTCAGTGTTTATGGGTTCAGGGGTTTGGGGTCTGGATTGTTCAGGGCTTATGGGTTCAGGGCTCAGGGGTTTAGGGTTTCTAGATTAGGTTCAGGGTTTGTGGGTTCGGGGGTTTAGGGTTTCTGGATTTAGGTTCAGTTTTTATAGATTCAGGGGTTTAGTGTTTCTGGATTTGTAGAGGTTTAGGGCTTAAGGTTCCTGGATTTAGGGTTTCTAGGTTCAGGGTCTAGCAGTTTAGGGTTTCTGGATTTAGGTTTCCGGGTTAAGGGTTTCCGAGCTCAGGGTTTCTGGGCTTAGGAGTTTGTAGAAACTGGGTGTGGGGTTCAGGGTTTCTGGGTCTGGGGTTTGGATTTTTCGAAATCCTAGACCGAAAGGCAGGCAAACGAACAAAAGCCCACGCACAAAATAGACCAGCAATGATGTCAAGCATACAACAAGCCCCACTCTCCCTGCCCCCTAAAGGACCAAGTTGCGTCCGGACCCGGTTGCGGACGTGGGTTGCGGCTTATCATTCTAAACCTCCCCAGGTCTTGGCATAACAATGTCCTTGCTCGGACTAGTTAAGAAGGTATTCGGAGGACCCCCCTAAGACCCTCCATTCCTGATCACTGTATCACTGTTCAAAGGCCTCGTCGTGGTGACGTTGATCATGTCCTTTCTTCGGTCCATTGCATGAGTTGGCCCGTTGGCCCTTAAGACACTTTGTGCATAGAGATGAAGCGGTGCATAAAGCCATTCATTATTGCGCTGATCAGCATGGCTGCACCTTCCTGCGAAACTGATGGACAGGCAGACTCCAACACTCAGACTGCTTCGCAGCAGTACCAGGCCCGTAACAGAACGTCCACCACGAGGCATCTTGTTGGTGGGCCAACCAGGCACTTCTGCAGATGCTCAGGAGAGAGCAGGAGGCTGGATGTTTGGGATGAAGTGGGTGGTCATTTGCCAAAGTGCCATCTCTGTGTTTGAGTGTGCCTCGCTCCTCGAAAGGCCGCTGACAGCCAGCTTCGGAATCTTCTGCAAGAGGTGCTGTCAGCATGAAGTGACACATGCTACCGCAGTTGACGCTCTGTTTGCACTTCGTCGAGTTGGGGTTATCTGATCCTGTGGTGCGGAGCTGATGGACGACGGAGTGGCAGAGTCCAGGAGTCGCTTCCATGAGCTGTTTCGTCAAATTCCTCATCCTAGACCTGCGAGTTTGTGATCGGAGGCTGCTCGAAAGCAGAATCAGCTTCACGAGCTGGGTGGTGAAGGTTCCGTAGCCCTGTCGGGTAGTGTGGTGGAAACTTGAGTGCAAGGTATTTTTTGCACCCCATACTCTCGTGTCACGAGGTGCGATCCTCAACATGCCCGAGGTGGGCCGGTCGAAGCGCATGGAGGGAGCATCTTCATGATTTCATTCACGGGGGCGAAAAGCGACTGGTGCCTTTGGCAGGTGTCCAAGCTTCCCACAATGGAAGGCAACACACGGGTTGCGTAGTCGTCGATCAGCTTCGAAAGTTTGGAGCGGTTTCTGCCAGGTTTGGCCACTGCTCTGCTCTCCTGGGCGGAAGGAGGCCTGGGATTTCAGAGCCCAGTAGGTGCTTGGAAGAGTATTTAACGACAGCGATGCTTCGGTCGCCGGGCTGAGTCCATGTGCTTTCAGGATCCAAGACAAGCCACGCGACGTCAGCGGTTGGACACCTACTTGTAATCTGCAGTCCTTGTCAAGCTCATGGGCGGGTTTTCTGCTGGATTTGCTAGCGTAAGAAGCACCGCAATGCGCCATGGGCTTCGGCTTTGCGAGGGGCAAGCATACCGTAGCATTTCTGCTCCAGTGGAGGACATGCGTTTTCAGTGATACAATGTTGTGTGACGTGATGTGGCATGATCTGCTCAGCTGAGAAGTAGACAGTGGTGTACCAGGCTCAGCATTCGGGCTTGTTCCCGACGAAGCTCTCGGACCCAAGACACGCAATGGCAGTTTGGAAGCCAGACGTGCTCTGCGATGGCGTGCTGGCAGCTCCGGGGCACATAAGACACGAGTATGCTCAAACCTCGAAATCGGATCAATTTGTTGACGACCTGGATTGTGGGAAGTCATTGTGGCAGACTCTGTGAAGCTCTCAGCTTGCCAAAGGCCTCCGCCCGCATGCAGTGGCTCGTGGAGAACCGGGGGCTGAATGAAGACGTCTCTTTGGCACGAACAGTTTGCCTTCGGATTTTGGGCTGACTGTCCGTTGCTGCGTTTCTGTGTTTACTTCTGCGCGCATCTCTTCGAGGCCGCGCAGGCACGAGTCATGAGTGCACCTCGGGCAAGACTTGGCGCACTCTTTGTGGCTGTCGTTTGATGTGGGATGGCACTTTCGAAGTCTAAGCAGTTCCGCCCGCATCTAAGCACTTAAGGAGTTTCCTGCCAGCTTTGGCGCTGGCCGACGCTGGAACCCTGACGAGAGTTGTGCCGGCGTGCGTGCCGAGGCCGGTGCTGGTCTGCAGTGTAACCGACGTTGGAGCGTTGCCACATTCCGAAGGATCGAGCCCGATGGCTTGCACAGAACCACGGCATGAGTGAGGTCGACGCGCAGAGGAAAGTGATGGAGGAATTCCCGCAGCTTTTCATCTTGACTCAGGAGCCTGCGCGGGAAGTAGGAGCTCTGCAGACAGCTTCTGGGACGAGACCCCCAATATTGGGATATGCCTGTGGCCAGGGGGAGCTACAAGGCAGTCCCGAAGCAAACCCCCCCAGCTGGCCAAGTTCTGTAAAGATTCTCAGCACGGCTTCGTGCTACGATGTGGTGGATCAGATCTACCAGGAAATGGCTCCGCTGGACAGCCAATTCTCCAGCAGCAGGTATGCCTTGCTATTTGAGGCATCGCCGAAAATGCACGATGTGGATGTCCGAGTTGGGTTTTACACCTCCGTCTACGGCTTGGGGAGAAAACCTTCGGATACGAAGATCCGCTCCGTCACGTCCACCAATGAGACGCCTCATCCCGAGCTCGGGCCACTCAGCGGCAACGGCGGCCGCGAGCCTCCGAGCCGAGCGGTCCTCTGCCTCCGCCTCTGCCTCCTCTGCTTCTCAGGTCCTTGCAGAACTTCTGGCGGAGCCTCGGCTTCCCATCTTTGCCACTGGCGTCAGCTCGGCCCAATTGTACATTTTTTTTCTGTGCCAAGGCCCCGCGGCCCCGCGGCTCGGGATGGCTCAGCTGGCTTGGCTTTTAACGATCTACGAGTCTGAATCCACTAAATAGCGAAAGCTAGAGCCGCGGCCGCACCACAACCAAAACTTCAGAACCTCGGGTAGATCTGCAGCCCAGAGGACAGGATGCGGATGCGAAGAGTTCATTATTTGCCACTTTAGCTGGGAAGACCCACGTGACACGTCGAAATCCGCCGGAGGGGAAGGATGAACATTGAAGCCTTTCAATTGTCCTTGCACCTCCGACGCGCTCCGGGGTTGAGGGTGCAGGTACGCCTGGCGGCTAGAGGTTGACGAGGATCCCTCCACCGTGCAGACTCGTAGTTGCCATTTTGGTCTTCGGGATCTGAGGAGTGCCGAAAACTTTCAGAGCAACTGCCATCCGACCTACACCTGCGGCGGCCGCGGTGGAATGCTCTGGGCCGTCTCGCAGGCTGCGCCTCTGCGGCGTGTCGTGGTGGACGACAACCTCTGCCTTTCGCACCTAAGCCTCGCAACAGCCGCAACCACCTTCTACGGCTAGACTCCGCTAGAGTTCGCTGGATGTTGCTGGAGTTTCAGGTACTTTCGCCTCCCTCCTGAGGGCGTGAAGGCAAGTGATCCTCGGCAGCAGACTGTAAACTGCACTGTCTGAACTGGCATATCAGCATCCTGAGCGTGTGCCCCGGCCTTCAGAATTTCTCAGCCGAATGCCAGTTTTCAACACGGGCTAAAATTCTGCAACATGGCGCATTCCTTGTCGAGGATCCCCGCTATCCGAAGCAAGGAGCCTGCCTTGAGTACGATACTCGGCCTGGCTCGGGCTTGGTCAAACTCGACGCTGAGTCACGGTTAGCCCAGGATGGATGGGTGAAGCTCGGGTATCGGGATCCAGTTGCAGATTTCGCCAGCAGAGCCCTAAGTTGGTGGGGCTATTTTACTCGCTGCTCGCCTCCAGTGTCTTTTTGACAACTGCAATGAAAGGCGGCGGATTCATGGCCAACGTGGAGGTTAGGGGGACGGTGAGCTTCGGCTCCCAGCAGCAGTTCTTTGCACGAAATTGCTCTGCCAAATCCTGGGATGGAGGTGCATATGCTGACTGCGCAAGAATGGCCGTGTTTGCTTCCCTTCACGCTGTTGCAGGGGCTTGGAGCTGTGTCTTCGTTGGGTGCTCTGGTGCTCCCCATCGTGAACAAGCGGAGGTGCGCAGTTTCATGCTTGTCCCTGGACAGCCCAGCATGCTCAGTCACTATATTACTATATGCTATCCAGGCAGCATCCAAATGCCCCATCTACACCAGTGTCGCCACGTCGCAGGCACAGTGTTTTGGTACTTGAATCTCATGATATCAAGCACTCGCTTTGCCAAACATGCGAGATGTGGTCGCAGCTGGTCAGCCTGCGTGCACCATACTCGGTTACTATACTTGTAACTCTGAGACGGAAAAGTGAAGTTTCAAAGTGTCAATGTCATGTGAGCCGTCTGTGCGCAACGATGTAGTGGCCGCCAGCAGTTAAGACGTCATGGGTTTGTCACATGGAGGTGATTGCAGAGAAGCCCTTCATCATCATGGAGAGCCTGGCTTGAAGTCCAGCTCAGAGCAGGGCAGTTTTTGTGGTTCCTCGTGCTTGGATGCTCACCACAGCATTGATAGGAACGACGGTCGCTACAAGCTGGTCGTTCCCTCCGCCATGACTGGCCGGAGCGGTACAAACTTCGAGGTTGCGGAGGCCCGACCAAATCTGTAAGCAACATCCTTGGCCTGGAAGCACCTCCACTGCATCAGGCTAACGGGTAGGACGCCGTGCAACAGCTGGTGAGGGTGTGCCGGTAGCAGATGGTGCGTTTTGCAGAGGAGGAAATCCGAGACTTCAGCGCAGTCTATGTGGCCCAGCCCTCGAAGCTTGCGGCTGCAGGTACTCGTGCGTCGTTGCTGTGACCTGACACTCTTGCTTTTCGTCTTTATGCAGCAAACAAGACAGGTCCCATGGTGTCCACATCGTTTCATTTTATCCTCAGTGTGGGTTTTGAGAAGACTTCTCCGTGCGAGGAACGGCGCTGCCGAAATCAACAAGAAATTGGCGGAGGGGAAGGATGTTGCTGCCTGACAGCACGAGAGTACAAGTTGGCCCAAGTCCCATATTTCCATGAGATGTAAGCCTTCCAGTTTCAGCTTGCACCGAACGAGAACTGGCTGCAGCACCTTCGAACAGGTATTTGCTCCAGGCATCTACAAGCTTGACGAGACGATACATGTACAAAGGAGCTGTCAGGCAGTTTGCATCAGTCTGGAGCATCTTTGACATGTTCTTTCTGCTGCGGCCGTCCGTGTGGATGTTCGCTGATCCTCTTGAGAGGTGCTGCTGGCTCTGGGCTTTGCGACCCTCGTGGCGCCGACAGATTCACCTTGCATCGTCGTCGCATGGCCAAATCTGCTAGTCTCTCATGAGCGTCCTCGTCCGGTTGTGATGACTCACTCGGCATGCATCGCACAGGTGCAGGATGGCGCCGTGGGTGTGCGCATTTCGGGAGTAATGCTGGAGGCCGGAGATAATGCCTTCCAGCATTTGACTTCGCTGTGAAATCTGCAGCATGTTTGTCACAAAGCTGAAGCGCGTCGCAACTTTCCTTGTGGACATCCCCCGAAGCAGCCGAAAGCAGAACAGACGTACAGTGCTTTGGATGCCTTGAGGCTGCCTACCGTCCGCTGGAAGCATCGTCGACTGAAAGCACTTCAACAGGACCGAAGGCAGGTGGACGGAGTTGGTTGCTGAGTTGTTCCCAGAAAGAGGCACGTTTGAAGTGGTAAGTACTCTGTCATCGCTTGTGGCAGTGTGGGAGGCATTGCTTCAGTGGGGCTGTGGCAAGGATGCGCGAAGCGACTCGGCTCACATGTAGGCATGCCATGCATGTATGCATCCACCGGTTCATGTGTCCGTGGCCCACAAACACATTCGCACGCACACGCACACGCACACACGCACACGCACACGGACACAGACACACAGACACACAGACGCACAGACACACAGGCACACACAGGCACACACAGGCACACACACACAGGCACACACACAGGCACACACAGGCACACACAGGCACACACAGGCACACACAGGCACACACAGGCACACACAGGCACACACAGGCACACACACACACAGACGCGCGCACACACACACACACACATACACCCACACACAGAAACACACACACACAGACACACACATACACACACACAGACACACAGACACACGCGCACAGAGACACACACAGAGACACACACAGAGACACACACAGAGACACACACAGAGACACACACACAGAGACACACACACACACACACAGACACACTCGGAGACACACACACACACACAGACACACACACAGAGACACACTCGGAGACACACACAGAGACACACACAGAGACACACACAGAGACACACACAGAGACACACACAGAGACACACACAGAGACACACACACACACAGACACACACAGACACACACAGACACACACAGACACACACACACACACACACAGACACACACACACACACACACACAGACACACACAGACACACACACACACAGACACACACAGACACGCACACAGACACACACAGACACACACAGACACACACAGACACGCACAGACACGCACAGACACACACAGACACACACAGACACACACACAGACACACACACAGACACACCCCCACACCCACACCCACACCGACACCCACACCCACACCCACACCCAAAACCAAACCCACACCGACACCCACACCGACACCCACACCCACACCCACACTGACACCCACACCCACACCCACACCCACACCCGCACCCACACGCACACGCACACGCATAGGCACACGCACACATGCTCGCATGATTGGTTCATCGCTTGCCTGATTGGTTGAAGAATAAATTGAAAGCCTTGCCAAAAAGACAGACAGATGAGAAGGACAAACTCACTAATGGACCGATAGACAGGACAGACAGGCCGGTACATGTGCATGTTGTTGGGCTGACGAGAGGCGATCCGACGGTGCCCGCATCCTGGGGCTTTCTGCACGACTGTTTCGCTCGTGTCGGCGGCCAGGAGGCCAGCAGTGTGAAGAACTGCACCCAGAGTACGTGCAGGACCTGTAGGCTTGATCTCCGGTTGTTGCATGCCTTCCCAGGCGCCATTCACTGTTCGTGATGAACTTGATCCCACCAGGCACATCAGCATAGTAGTAGCTGAACTTGCTGCAGTAAAGCTTCCTCGAAGCTGACGTAAACACATCTGAGGCACAATGGAGGTTAAAAGGATGGAGTTCATCAGCTCTACACTTCTGCAAAAATTGCCGTCAATGCAAAACCACCGAGGAAACCAACGATGCGACCGGACAGCAGCCGCGCCCTCTTCCAGTCTGAAGCTCGCTGCAGTGGCTTGGATGCACTTATGGCTGATATGCTTCTGCGTCAGGCACCTTGATAGTCATATTTCCAAAGTGGATGTCTGGACCTGCACACTCAATTGCTCGGCTGAAAACATGCCGACTACAAGACTATCATCATTTAAAGCTCTCTGAAGGCACCATGGTTCAGATTCAATCGCCCTGTGTGGTGGGTGCAGCTTGACAAAGATTATGTGACCTACGAGGTTGTTTTGTTGAGCGTGTGGGCTCAGGACAACTTGTGGCTCTGGCGTGCAGACCACTGGCTGAGCGATCGATACCTGGTCTACAACCATGCACCTCGGAGAGCAAGGGCACATGAGGCACATGTCATCATTCTCTTGCTAAGTTCAATTTGGAACATCTGCCAAGGAGAACCGATGCGAGACCGGGCTGCATGTTGGGCCCGATGCAAGATACGTGCCGCCCTGAGTGTCCTCACGTTGGACTTATTGACGCGAGTTCGATTTCTGTTTTCTCTGTCTGTCTCTCAGGTTACGATGTACGGTCTTTTCGTAGAGCACACCTTGGGTGACATGACGTACTGGGAAGGACTGGCCATGGAATTGTTCATGCGTGTCCACATGCATCACATTGCAACCCCAACCAGCCAGGGAGCCCCTAAAGTAGCAAGGCGAAGCCAGATGAAAACAGAAGGTGTGTGTTGTCCGATCGTCGCTGGACCTGAGGGAAGGCTGGAGCCCGATGTAGGGTGTCCGTGTTGGACGCTAGAATACCAAGTCTCAAGATGTGAAGAAAGCTGTGGGCATGCTGGCTGCAGGAGAGGATGGCACCACCTTCTTCTATCAATCGGAGCTGCCATATGATGCCATGGATGTCCCAAGCTAAGAGGGTTGGCTTGATACGGACGAGCGTCTCGTTGTCGAATGCTTTCAATTTACAAATGGCCTTCTTCTGCTTCGAGGCTGATGCTGCCAGCAAGGTCTCGACGACGCCGTTCTCTGGTTCCGGGTATCCCGCAAGCGATCGGCTTATCTCCGTACTTGTTCTTTCTTAGTGCACCTGCATGAAACTAAATCGAGTGGAGCAAATCAAGCACAAGCGATGAAGAACAAGGGCGTCATGGGCTGTGTGGACACGCGCTCACTCGTGTCAGTCAGTTCACAGTAGTAGATCCCCTGAAGGTATCGCGTGGCGGATTCTGTGCAGCGCCACACCGCACATGGTGCCCGAATCAGATTCGGGGTAGAGCTTCATTGGGATTGTGCTCCGTGAGCCGTGCTCAACCCGATCATTGTCCCAAGCTGCAGGTGTTGGGGTCTACTGCTACTTTCGGGACTACGACATCATTGTCCCAGCTGGCATCAGAACACCAGATGGCGTTACTTTGCCTTGACCCACTTTCCGACATGTCTGTTCCCGTGTGCGCAGCTTGTGTAGAGATGGCAAAGCAGAGCGCGAAAGCCTTAGATGGCTGTAGCAGTCAGCGAGACGAGACCTCAACTGTTCATGCCTCGACGTGAGGAAGGAATCAAGTTCCGGCATCTTGTCTTGAAGGGTTGGAGTGCTGTAGAACTGGCAATGACATTGCAGACGGAACGCTTTCGATGCTTCCTGCATCCTGTAGAATCAGGCACACATGAATTGGCAACACGAGCGAGGGACACTAGCGCGACCGGTTATCCACGCTGAGAGTCTCAGGAATGCTTTCACAAAGTGGCTCAACGGCGGTCCAAAAGTGTTTGCACCCGAGTTGCATCCTCAGCAACCAGGCCCACTGAATAGCGAGTTGCGCCGTTGCGTACAGAGTTGCCATGTCATGGCATGTTGCTATGACAAAGGTCATGCTTGCTCGTCTGTGAGAAGAAGTACGGGTGCATTCAGTGCGGCTTGCCGGCTGTGTGATACTGCGAGGTTATCACCACTGTTGTGATTGTAACTGTGATTGCAGCATGCATGATTCAGTTGAATTTTTGCAGCTTCGCTGCAGCCCACGTGTCGAGTATGACAGCGTGCCCCTTGTGCATTCAGCTGTAGAATCTGAGAAGCTGCGCGAGAGGTGTCCTTCAGAAGGGCTCTCGCCGCCTGGGTCCGTCCACAGATAGTAACAAGGACAGGTGGAGCATTTGGATGTTCTCTGCACCCTGGTTGCTCTGCTATCTGCCGACCAAGCATAATTGAACGCTCAAGAGCCCCCTGCCATCCAAAGGACAAGCCCCACTTTGTCAGCGGGTGAGGCGCAGGCCTGAAACGAATGACAGACATGTCTGGCCTCCACTTCGAAAGCGCATCAAATGTGTGCTTGCATTGGCCAGGTGGTCGTACGGGTCAGGGTTCGTGATTGGCGACTCTGCTGGTGGATGGCAGTCCCTGTAAACATGCAAATCGATTCTTGTACAGTGAAGGAATTCATGTTGCAGCCAGGGTTTCAGGAAACCTCAAGAAGATGGCCTTGAACAGATGCGAAGCGGCTTGCAGAGGCTTCTTGCTTTTGTATGGAATCCAACAGAGCTCGTGTCCAAACCATGCACAGCCGCTGTCGAAAGACGAATGCCTCTGCCACACCGGGCATGCATATCTGAGAGTGGTGTACAGAGTCGATTGAAAGTTGCGCGTGGCTTCCAGTGCACTTTGGCCTACAGGCTTGTTCATTTCGTGGGGCTTCCAAAGTCGGCTCTGCTAGCGCTTGTTGTAAACCTTGGCTTGTCACACCTTGTCCATGTATCTGTCAATCTGAGTCTGTTGGAGTTATGTGCAGCATGTTCAACCAGTTTCCACGCTACCAGCAATTCCCACAAAGGCCGCAGAGGAGGATGGCAGTCGACCGCTTTCTCCCAAGGAGGCAAAAGCTGTGGAAGCTCAGGTTTTAGCTGACACTGCCAAGCTCGCTTCTAGTTCTAGCTTAGAGGGAGATGCTGATCGAATGCGGGGGAGCCGAAGGTCCATCTGCAGGCACGCTTGACAGAGGCCAGCTTCCGTGGTTGCATTTTGCAAGTAAGTCAGAAGCTAAAGCAGCAGGCAGCAGCATATTCAGGGAGCGCTTTGACTTGGTGCCACTCGCATGGAGGCAGAAGAAGCACAGGCGCAGATGGAGGCTGCTGAACTGGGCCAAGACTGGAGGGCCGAGCCGTGGGGATTGTAAGCAGGCAGAGACTGCGAAGCTCTTAGAGACCGCAGAGAGCGACAAAGTCGTGCCCAGCCCCAGCAATCTGTGCTAAAGAAGCGCACGACCCAAGTGATGATTGAGGCCTTCGGCCACGAGCTTCGGGCACTGCAACGGAGTGTCCGCTCAGAGCTAGATGTGCCGCTCCAAGTGCCCGAAGCCACGAGGCCCTTTTCCCGCGTAGTAGCTTTGCTGTCCTAGGCTTCCTCAGACACGGCATTGCCTTCGGCACGCCAGGCCACCTCCACGAACCTGCGGTAGCATGCGGTAGCTGGTAGCATGCACAGTTCTCCGGTCCAGGCCCGCCTGGCAGCACAGCTGGGCGAGATGCGGATCGAGCGCGAGCAGGTGTGTTTGCAGTGCAGCTCTTCTCTTAGAGGCCTTGAGACACATACCCCCTTCGTCAGTGCAAGGCAGTTATGTTTGTGTATGCAGTCTTACATAGTTCTTCCCTTTTCCGACAAGAGGAGGTAAGCACGTAGGTAGATTTTCCTTGGGGGTTTGAGCTTGTATGTCAGCATGCGATGCATCCAATATCCGTCCTGTAAAGACATATCCTGAACCGTGTGTGTACATGATTGTGGTAGCTGCAGCGGCACCGCCGTTGATGTAGTAACTATAGCAGCAGTCGCCGTCGTAGTCGTCGTAACAGTCGAAATCGTCGTAATCGTCACCATGGTCGTAGTAGGCGTAGAGTAATAGTCGAAATGGTCGCAGTCGTAGCATTAGTCGTCGTCGTCGACACTGTCTAACTAGCAGCGGTGGTCCAGCGGTAACAAAGAAGCCCAAAATAACACAGCAGTTGAAGCTAAAGTGCACGTGCAACCCATGTCATCGGCGCATGAGATCATCACTGCCATGTCTCGTCACTAGTCTCCATCAAAGCAAAGGCAACGACGTCAGAGCACCAATGACCCGAGCATGCGATTGCGCCAGGCCGTCCAAGAGTTACGTGCGGTGCAGGGCCGCGAGGCCGAGCTCAGAAAGGCACCCCTTGAAGCTTCGCATCGCCACGTTGCCCCTTCGCATCTTCTTTGCTACTGGAAGGACCTGGAGTCTGGGCGCCGTGAGCTGAAGAAAGCTCGAGAGGCGTGTCGGAGCCGCGCGGGAACACGTTGAAAGCCGACGGAGTGTATGTTGTGAGACTGTCTCGCTGTAGCCGGCGAACCCCTTGTTCGATACGAGCGGGATGTTGTTCGGAGGCCCATCAGATCGAAGTGGACCTGTTGGCCGCAGAGCTGCAGCAGTTTCAGGCTGCTGCGGTTCCACTTTGGGGCCTTCTGCTAGCTATGCCGTCTTCCCTCTCTGCACCAGGACGAGCAGTGGCAGCTCGAAGGGAAGCTCAGGAACTGTGAGGCTCACGGCACGCGAGCGCTTGGTGTGCTTGCTTCAGAGAAGCGACGCTGGGCCTTGAGGCACAAGAGCCCATTCTGCGCGCACGTGCAGAAGAAGCTCAAGCTCAGGTCTTGGAGGAGTGCTGGGAAGACCCCTATCGCGCGCGGTTCCTCTCGGAGATTCGTATTACAATCTGATCTATCCATTGATCAACTACTAGTAACTACTTGTAGTAGTGGGTTTTGTATATATCGCTTGTTACTTTATTCTATTGTTTTCCTTGTTTTGCTACTGCTCGCCTTCTACTGCTTCCACTCTGCCTGCAGTGCACTCGACAGGAGTCGCGCATCGGCCGGCGCTCACTTCAGCGGCAGCTGCGCACCTTCGAGGCTGCAAAGTGCTCTACTACTTGCAAAAAATGGATGCAAGCAGCGGTCAGAAATGCGACTTTCGCTCTCGGATATAATTCCACGAACTGAGGCGCGGGAGCGAGAGACCGAGCTGGTCGTCGGCTTATCGGTCCTAGGTGACCTGTCCACGTGACGTGGACATTCAGATACTGAGACGGTTCCAGTGACATGCATGTCCCGCCGCGTTTGCTTGAAAGATCCGTCTGAGGCTGCCGAGCAGTCCCGCCAAGAGCAGCAGCACCTTGTTGCAGAGTTGGCGGATGTGGAGGCACACGGCCCGCGGTTCCAACGATTCCTTGCCTTGTACTTACCATTTGACGCATCCTTTCTTCGGTTTTCAGGCAAAGTTGGTCGCAAGGCTCTCAGAAGTTTTCTAAGTGCTTCCGACCTCCACGGGGCGAGCCATGGGTTATGTTAGATCAGGTCACCAAGGAGCAACTGCAGAAGGCTGGCAACTTGGAGCTTGATGACCGGGGTTCACCGGACGGGACAGCGAATCTGTTTTGATCGCTTTCGCGAATCTAGGCACCTTGAGTATTTTCCGCAACGGAAACACGCACACCCCAAGAGAAACTTGTAACACGAACAGGCCCCCGGATCATACCGCCAACCCGGTGGTTCCTGTAACAGCGCGAGGGCAGCCCCTTGGAACACGAACCGAGGCCTTTGGCATCAAGAATCAGGGCTTCGGGTTACATGGTTTAGGGCTGTTTAGGGTTGAGGGTTTAGGGTTTGGAGTTTTGGGTTGAGGTTTAGGGTGTATCGGGTTTAGGGTTTAGGGCTTTGGGGTTCAGGGACTTTACTTTGGTGACAAACACATACACACATGAACGTAGCTGTAATTCGTTCAATCTTTCATGCATTGCTTAGAACCTATGAGATCACAAGAAATGCAAACTCTGCGACCACTGTCAGCTGCGTGCCTGACTGCCTGTCTGTCCGCTTGCATTGGTTCTGTGTCCCGGGTGAGTATCCATGTGTCAGCACACGCACGTGTGTGTGTGTGTGTGTGTCTGCATGTCCCAATGCATCCATGACATCTTTAGCTGTTCCTACAGGCGCGCCTCTGGGGACCGGTTTTCGGTCCCCTGTTATGCCAACATAAAAGCCTCCTGCCCACGCCTTGCTTGTTTCCGATGGCAGTTCCTGTTCCTGTGGTCGTTCGTGTTATAGGCAGGTCGATACTGATCGCCTAGTTGTCGGTACCACGGCTGCACGTTTCCGTTACGGGATCCGTTTCCGTTGCTCCCCAAAGTGGTTCCCGTTACTCCCCGCACCCTGGGCACTTGCAGCAATCTATGGCTCAGTAAGCAGGCTCAGCAGATACGAATGTCAACCCAGCTGGGATGTTTCGCGGCGGGATTCGAACCCCCGCTGTGAGTGGGAATGAATGGATGGAGTGCACGGAGACGGTGGGCGTTTCGCTGGTGCCAGGCCCGTGAGGACAAACTCTCGGACCGGCAGCGCCTGGAGCGGCAGCCGCGGGCCGAGCCGAGAAGTCGCTCGCGACAGTCGAAGACAGGGCTCGACCGATGAAGATCACTTCCGCAGAAAGGTTAGACAAGTTTCGCAACGAGCTTGGGGAGCAGCGTCAACTGCGCGAGGCAGGCTTCGTGCACTTGTTTCTAGGGTGCCGATATACTGCGAGTTTGCTTGGCAATTAGATTCTCTTAGGTTTGCAGCTCTTGACGACTATCAAGAAGTGGCAGCAGTCGCGTCATTATCAGACCCCCCAAGTGCTCGGCACCGAGGCGGTGGAGAAAGAAAAGACTTACGTAGAGTTGGGTGGAAACCGGCAGCATCAAGCAGGGTCCTCGGCCGTGATTCGCGTTTTGGAAGTTTGCTTGTTTGGAGACCTATGGTGAACGCAGATCAGGAGCACACTGCTCAGATTCGAATCTTGCGATCGACTTCGAAGCAACTCACTGCGTGTTTCTCAGAGACATGGTCTGCACGGTGTACCCGTACATCTGGCCCAGTATGGCCGAGCTGCAAGGCGCGCCTTGACTGTCTGGAGTCTTCAAGAGACTTGGACCCTACTCTGGGAGCTTTTGACCTGAATGCCTTTTCTGCGGGGCTGTGCCCTGGCTACCCGTCCCGAGGCGAGTCTCAGCAACGCGACCATGCAGCCTCGGAGGTGCAGCAAGGGCTCGGGAGGTTTCTTCAGGATATTCTGAGATATTGATGACTTTTGAAACCTTTCTCAGGGAGTTCAGATGCACAAAGAAATCCAGTATGAAGATTCAGCCAGCATGGGCTGGTACTTGGGATTTCTGTTGGGCAATTCCGCAGATACTGTCGCCGTTTGTCCTCACGCGACCAAGGCGGAAGCCGCGAGGCACAGAGAATCCTTGGAGGCCGCGATGCAGCGAACGGCACATGACTTCCGCCTCCTGTTTCTGGAGTCTCTTGTGCGGCAGTGTGATCGGAGGAACGAGCCCAGGCAGCCGAAACCTGGGGTCAGGCCAGCTGCACGAGCTTTGTCAAAACTTTCTGAGCGCGGTCCCGAAAAGGAGCTTGCACGCCGGCTTCAGGAGGCTGAGGACCAAGGGCAAAGAAGAGTGGCGCTTGTCACCTGGACCTGTCGTGCGCACAAGCCGGCCTGAATCATTCATGCATGGAGCGCCAGGAAGTTGAGGTAGCAGGTGCAACACATAGCAACAACCTTTCGGTGCATCGCAGGATCGTCATCGCCAGCTCAGCGACGAAAAGGAGGCGAGGAGCTAAAGCAACATTTGGGGCAGCAGGTTAGCTGAGTCATGCTGAGTCCGATGGGAGCGGCATCTGTCAGGCGCACCACCGGCAAAGCCATGGCCACATTACTGAGGCTCGACCGTGAGAGGGGGCAGCAGACAGCTGTTCAAGAATACGTTCACATGCAAGGCGCACTCCTTCATGTCTCGGCTTCTGCAAGCTCTTGGGCACAAGGCAGGCCGTCGTGAAGGGGCCCCCGAATCCAGTGGTCCCAGCTGCGTGAGAATGCTTTTCTTGTGTTAATCGAAAGGGTAAGACTTGGCCAAAGCCTGGACAGGCAGACGAGCTAGTCGCCTTTGTATCTGGCCACTGTCACGCTTCCGAAGAGGCCTGGAACTTGTGAAACCGGACTAGCTTAACATCACAGACACTGTGTTCGGTGATAGGGATATGCTCACCCTCATCCATGTTCTGCCGAGGAAATGCGCACCTGCGTCGAGCTGGAGCACCTGAAAGCATCAGGTGAATCACCCGAGGCATCCTGCCTGACAAGCGGAAATCAGCAGGATCGAAAAGACCCAGACGAATCCTTTTGCGCGAGTGGCCCCGAATGGTGTGTGATTGCAATCGTAATGACAATGGTACAGTTATCAACGAAAACATACACACACATACATCGAACTGCCACTGCTACAGCGACCACCACCCCACCACCCCACCACCCCACCACCCCACCACCCCACCACCCCACCACCCCACCACCCCACCACCCCACCACCCCACCACCACCACCACCACCAGCACCACCAGCACCACCAGCACCACCAGCACCACCAGCACCACCAGCACCACCAGCACCACCAGCACCACCAGCACCACCAGCACCACCAGCACCACCAGCACCACCAGCACCAGCACCAGCACCAGCACCAGCACCAGCACCAGCACCACACCAGCACCAGCACCACCACCAGCACCACCACCACCACCAGCACCACCCACCACCACCAGCACCACCACCACCACCAGCACCACACCACCAGCACCACCCACCACCACCTCACCACCACCACCACCACCACCACCACAACACCACCACCACCACAACACCACCACCACCACCACCACAACACCACCACAACACCACCACCACCACACCACCACCACCACCACCACCACCACCACCACCACCACCACCACCACCACCACCACCACCACCACCACCACCACCACCACCACCACCACCACCAACGCTACCGCTAACACTACCTGTACCACTCACTACCTCTACCACCACCACCACCACCGCCGCCGCCGCCGCCGCCGCCAAAATCGCCGCCGCCACCACCACCACAGCCGCCGCCACCACCACTACCACCACCACCGCCACCACCGCCACCACCACCACCACCACCACCACGACCACCACCACCGCCACCGCCACCGCCACCGCCCGCCACCCGCCACCACCGCCACCACCGCCACCACCGCCACACCGCCACCCGCCACCACCGCCACCACCGCCACCACCGCCACCACCGCCACCACCGCCACCACCGCCACCACCGCCACCACCGCCACCACCGCCACCACCGCCACCACCGCCACCACCGCCACCACCGCCACTGCCACTGCCACTGCCACTGCCGCTGCTACCAGCACTGCTTCTACGAGTGCTACTGCTGCTACTACTGCTACTACTACTACTACTACTACTACTACTACTACTACTACTCCTACTCCTACTCCTACTCCTACTCCTACTCCTACTCCTACTCCTACCCCTACTCCTACTCCTACTCCTACTCCTACTCCTACTCCTACTCCTACTCCTACTCCTACTCCTACTCCTACTCCTACTCCTACTCCTACTCCTACTCCTACTCCTACTCCTACTCCTACTCCTACTGCTGCTGCTACTACTACTGCCGTTGCTACTGCTACTGCTAATGCTACTGCTACTGCTGCTGCTGCTACTGCTGCTGCTGCTGCTGCTACTGCTACTCCTATGTAGTACTAGTACTACTTCTACGTCTACTTCTACTTCTACTACTACCACTACTGCTACGACGACGACGACGACTACTACCACCAGTACTGCTACCGCCACTACTACATGCTGGGAGTTTAACTACTACTACTACTACTACTACTACTACTACTACCACCACTACTACGTGCTCGGAATTTAGAGCCGGTCAGTGTTGCTTGGCCATCTAGGTGGGGGGCAAGATAGTACGCAATCTTGGTAATCTTGAAATCTTGCGGGTTGCAAGATTGCCGGTCAATGCAGTCAACGTTGCCAAACTTGAAGACTTGAAATCTTGAATAGTTGTTTCCGCTTAGGGGCGAGCGCATGGGAATCTTGTAATCTTGCACAGGGTTTAGGGTTTTGGGTTTAGGTGTTTAGGGTTTAGGTTTAGGGCCGGGTTTAGTGTTTAGGGGTGAAGGGGTTTCGGGGATAGCAAAAACGAGCAAGATTACACACAAGATTTTGCCCGAACCCCCCCTCCCCCTATCGCAACCACCCACCACCAAGCTGGGCAAGCCTGCATGCCAATCCTGCCCCCCCCCCCCCCCCCCCCCAACGCCGAGCAAGCTGGCGTACCATTGACCCCTCAAAAATTTTTTGAAAAGCAACATGGGCAAGTTTGTACGCCAATCTTTCCCCAAGATCGGCTCTGCTGCGGCTGCTGCTACTGCTGCTGCTACTCCTGCTTCTACTCTCACTCCCACTCCTCCTACTACTGCTACTGCTTCTGCTGGTGCTGCTCCTCCTCCTCCTCCTACTGCTGCTACTGCTACTGCTACTCCTCCTACTCCTACCCCTAATACTGCTATTGCCACTGCTACTACTCCCACTCCTACTACCCCTGCTCCTGCTCCCACTCCTACTCCTACTCGTGCTCCTACCACTACTCCTACTCCTACTCCTGCTCCTACTCCTACTCCTACTCCTCCTACTCCTACTGATACTACTACGACTACCATAGTTGCTGCTATTACTACTGCTACTACTACTACTATACTACTACTACTACTACTACTACTACTACTACTACTACTACTACTACTACTACTACTACTACTACTACTACTACTACTACTACTACTACTACTACTACTACTACTACTAGGGGGTGGCAATCATGTGTCGGGCACGAAGGTTGTTAAAATACCACTCTGTCCGCTCTGCAGCGGCAGCCGAGTGGAGGAGTTCGTATACCTTCCGGTTCGGGCCCGGCACCACACGGTCCAGGTCTTTTTGCCGATACATAACTGCCAAGGCAGCCAGTGAGTGAGACCACTCAGACCGTTCGAAAAACGGAACGGACACATTCCAAATTTTCGAGAATGGCTGTAGCTTTCTTTAGCGGCATGCTCCGATCCTCAATGTGTAAGTGAGCCTTCTCTTCCTCACGTGTTAGAGGCTTGCAGTTATCGCCATTGAAAAATAGTACCCCACGTGGTTTCAGTGCAGCGCTGCGCGCGGAATAACAACACGACAACAACATCAACTACGACGACGACTGCTTCTACCACCGTACTACCACCGCTAGTAGCACCCCCACCACCCCCACCACCACCACCCCCACCACCCCCGCCACGACCAGCACGACCACCACCGCCATCACCGCCACCACCATCATCTTCGCCACCACCGCCACCACCACCACTATCAGTACCAGTACTACTACCAGTACCACGGGGAGTAGAGGATTTCTGACAACGGTGCCTTGATTCGGAGCGAGTTGGGGACAAGCAAGCAGGCCGATTCAGAAACACAGGCCGCCGATTCAGAAAATTGATTCGGAAGGCACCAACGACAGATTCAGAAAACAGCGACGAATCATGCTACTACCGCTGCTGCTGCTAGTTTGGCCGCTGTGGCCAGCGTTGCAGAGACAGAAGCATATTGGGGTTTGCCAACCAACATGTCATTGTTTTCGGTTTGGGGATTTGCGACCACGATTTTCTGTTAGTGTTTGGGGTTTGCCAGGCAGCATCATCTCGTTTTAGAGTTTAGGGTTTGTCAAACAACATCTCCTTTTGGGACATGGCAACCAATATCTCCTAAGAAGGTGTTTGCCAACCAACTGCTTTGTCTTGTGTTTCGGGCTTGCCAGCAAAAATATCCTTGTTCGGATTGAGGTTTCGCAGCCTAGCATTCAGGGTTTGCCACCCAGCACAACTAGTACAATGTAGCGCGGAGTATAGCCTCGTTTTTGTTTTCCTGAATCGCTGGCAATCCGACTTCGTCCAACGTGCTCTCCGAAAAGGTTTTCGTGAACTTTTGCGATTTGGTCCTGCTTGTTTTTGAATTTGTTTTCGGAATTTGTTCGAATCCCACTGCCGTAGGCTTCGTAGTTCAATCAACCTCGACTCGCCACCCAATCATCGAACGAAAACAGCCCAAAGTCAAGATCTCACAGATTCAAACTTAAAGCCCGAGCAAATGCGGCGAGGCACTGGTTACTCGTGCTTTTGCCGGGCTGTCGCAGACTCTGGCCTTGCTTGCGCGGGAGCCGCGGTCTTAGAAGTGCTCTCGGTGACTTGTGCCACAAAGCAACTCCGCTGAAGCAAGCTCACAAGCTAGCTGTGCAGAGGAACACCGAGCTGCGGGCAGGCGCTGGAACACCAACTAGTGCGACCGTGAGGCACGTGGTTCCCTGGCAGGTCGCATGTAAAGGCTTGAAATCCGTCTTCAACATGTCGAATCGCTCCAGACCTCGAGGCGGCGAGCTGCGGCGGCCAATGCGACAGATGCGAAAACCTAAGAGACGGACAGCAGAGGCCCTCTGTCGAAGTCCCCGGCCCGAGGTCACCGTCAGTGAGGTGCAGGCCAAGATGGCTGGCCTCCAAAAGGAGCTCATCAAGCTCGGTGCTCAGGGCTCAGGGCATTTCAGTCGGTTGAGACCTCGGTACGTTAGGTATCAGGTATCATACACTTGGGAAGAGTGCCTGAGTCAGAGTGTTTGTGTTTGCTGGAGCAGGTTTGTTATCTTTGACATTCCGGGCAGGGTTCAGCTGAAGTAAGAAACCCTGCCACCTAACTTGCAGAGAAGGGTGTCAGTATGGCTCGACCAGTTTTGTCCGGCTCTTGTCATGCTTAGTTATCTTAATTGGATTTGGCGGACTCCACCGAGGCTGCGCGAGCACAACCAGGAAGGGAGTTGAGATCTTGTGTCCTGTGTTGTGTGTTGTCGTTGTCGATCAACTGTTTGCCTTCCTCCTTCCGGTGACTCACATGATTTGACCGATTCCTCGCACACTTCGGAGGATCTCGAGCTGGAGCGGAATCAGCTCCTTAGCGGTGCGCTCAAGTTCCGCGTAGAGAGACCTTATATGGAGAAAGATAGGGAGACAGTGGACAGGTTGCGAGCCCATCTAGTTCGCCTTTGCTTGAGCACCCCTTGCCGATTTCAAGGCAGCTCAGGGAATGGCTCGGCGTCCCAGGAGGCTGAGGCATCCCACTCGAAACGTGAGCTGCATGAGAAGATGGCTTTGCAGTGTGGTCACGAGCGAACGTAGCTCTTGTGAACATGTCGTATCTTGGGGCATGATAATTTAGTCAGTGGCTCCGTTCCCGGCAGATGTCCAAGAGTGCCTGTCAGGCAGCTCTCGCAGACATGAAGCAGCGAATGAAATCGCTCTCCCAGGCAAGCCCCAGGGCAAGAGTGCCGGCTACATGGAAAGCCCCAGCTGTTCATGTGGTGAGATGTTCTTTGTCCTGATGCTTTCCGCCTGCGCAAAAAGCCATTCTTTCGACGTGACCCCGTCAGGCAAAGCGCCGTGCAGAAGAGCGTGTTGAGGAACACCAGCAGGCTGCAGAAGTTGTTTTCGTTACGCGCTTGGCGTTTATGGGGAGGACAAACAGCAAGTGTTGACACTTGTTTCGGTGACTTGGGCTCGGCTGCAGCTCGATTTTAGCGGTGCTTTGCGCAAGCTCGGAAGCCGCCACGGCTGACTTCAGTCTGTAATCAGCTCAGACAGCAACAGTGACGGCTTTGATGTTGCGTTTGTAGCACAATCACTCTTCGCGGCTGCTGACCGCATACGCATGCAAAAGCGAGCACGGCGGCTGGTTGTGCTAGCACTGAAGCGGGCAAAGGCATTCAAGTTAAGTTGCAAGACGTTTCTGACAGTACCTTCATGTGCCCTTAGTCCTTGCGTCCGGCCTGAACATCTATCTGAATGGCTGCATGTTGTCGCTTCACTGACTGAGGAGTGCCAGACCGGAATGAAAGATGTGCAAAGGAAAGTTGAGAAATGCTAGATTGCTAGATAACATGGTTCTATGTGTAGCGTTTCCAACAGGCTCGCGTCATTGAGTTATCATCTTCGACGTTCGTTTGTTTGCCAGGAAATCACTCGCCAAGCCCGGGCACATCAGGCAGACTTGGAAAGGTGCCTGACATGTCCACCCCCCTTGCTTGCAGTTTCCTGTAGAAGGCTGCAGGACAGCACAGATGTGTGAACTCTGTCGACGGAGTAGGTCTACAGTGTTGTGGGTTCGTCGCACTAGTTATGGGCTTGTGGAAAGCGAAGAGCCCGAGCAGGTTGCAGCTCGACATCGCCACGCAGCAGCAACATCAGCTGGAAGAGAAGGCTGTGCCGAGCAGGGAAGGTTTTCTGTAGAAGGCGAGCAGAGTGAATTCAGAATCTCGGACGACTGGCACTAGCATCGTGCAAATAAGTTCATGTCCGTGGTCTCGCCTGAACTATTTGGCCACGGACGTCTCATCACGTGGCCAGGATCATCTCAAAGGAAAGCTTTCTGGTTGCGAGCGGCGCATCAGAATGCTGGAGGCTCTGCGTTGACCGCAAGCAGTCTTGACAGGGGGCCTTGCAGAAGTGTGACGTGCTGTGGAATCTGTCGACAAGCCATCCCGTTGTGTACGCATTCGTGACAGTGCTAGCACAGCAGGCCAAGCTGAAAGGCAGAGTTGAGACGCAGCGGGTGCTTCAAGCTTCTCTGATGCAGCTGGCATTCACCTGCATCAGCTTCACCATCGATCGTCGGAAAAATGTGAGGCAGAGAAGGAGGCCGTCGAGGCGGCGCAAAGCAAGCTTGGTGCAGTTCATAAGCGCCCGAAACTGCGCTTCCGCGTCGCTCGAGGAGCAGCTGCGAATTGCCGCAAAGCAGCTTGAGGCCGGAGATGGAAGACGTGCAACAGTGCAAAGCCAATGTGCTGACTACGAGCCCAGGCCTTGCTCGCGGACGAATCCAAAGAGACGGATCTCCTGTGCGGCACTGAGTACTATCGCTTGGGGCTGCTTGTCCCACAATCCGTATCAACACCTGAAGGCAGTGCAAAAACTCATGCACGAGTTGTACAGAATGGTCGGGCATGCCGAACTGACTGCCAAACATAATCTTTCGGATGATGTCTTTCAAGTTTGACAGCTCCGCAAAATGAGACCATGAGCACTGCTACGGGGCCGCTTAATGTGAACTGAACTCGTTTCTCGCCCTGCCGACAAACAAGCATCGTGACAGTAGCATAGCAGCAGTGTTGCAGCTGGTGGGCAGATCTATACCAGCAGTTCGAATGGTTCACTCCAGAAGAGTTCTCTTCGGCTCGTGCAAGCTCAGGTATCATGCAATGTCACGCGCTTCTACGCTTTAGGGGTTTCCTCGCAAGCTAGTTTGCCGACAACTGTTTGAATACAGGGCACGTTTCTTTCTTCCTCTCATGGCAAGGCGGGACCTCACTGGCCTGCCCTGGCCTAAGCTGCACCATCAGAGCTGGTCAGGCGGCCAGGCTGTGGCCACCGGGCTGAGCTTCAGCCGAAGCTCCATAAGAAGCAATGTGCCACCTATATTTGCAAAAGGCCGCTTAGCCAATGTTGCTTGGATCGTCAAGGTCCAAGCAGTTTGACCAGTTGCATGCCAAGCATCGTGCGCAGCTGATCAGCGCAGCTCCTTGGTTGCCTAGCAACAGCCCCTCAAGCCACCTGCGTGGGAGTTCTACAGATACAGCAACCTGATATAAATGGAGCATGCCAGGAGGCAGGCCGAAACCAAGACTATCGCAGCCAGCGCTTTGTGTTGAGTTTCATTGTGTTTTCCAGTTTACAGCTAGCGAGCGTCTGGAACACAAGCAGATTGCAATGCAAACTCACTTGCGAAGTGCATCATTGGTCACGCCATGACCGTGGTTATCACCTGCGTCGCTGCCATGGTCATGAACATGATCGTCAGCCTCATCATCATGGTGGTTTGTGATTGGTTGAGTCAGTATAGACAGTATAGACACCATCCTGGTCACGAGCAAAAACCATCATTACCATCGTCGTTTCGGCAACGAGTCCGTAGGGTCGTGGCACTCAAAGTGCAGATACGTGCAGATTGCACAGAACTTGATACGCCAGACCCCAGACTCTAAACTTCGATACAATTCACCATAGTCTCACGATGTTTTTTGAGATTAGCCATTACCGTCCGAAATTTAGGATTCCGTTGAATCTGCACTGTTCTATGCTGCGCTGCCTTACCTAATATTTGCGATTACAGCTTGTGTCAGTTACGATAACTCTGGGCTGTGACACCCTTCGTCCCGGCTCCCGTGGCTGAAAGGCAGAGCAGGCCCAGCTCCTCCAAACCGAGCAGGCCGGTTTCGGATTCAGGGCTTGAGGGTGGGGCATTGCCTCAGTCACACTGCTGCGGCATGCGGCGGAAAGCCATCAAGGACGGTACACCTTGTCAGTACGATCAGTTTAAGCCAGAGTCTGCTTGTAATGAAAAGTGTACGTTGCGCTGCTCCGAAATCGAGTCGCAGCATCTTTCGAGGTCTCAAGCGACTACAAGTCAAAATGTAGGGAGACTTAGGCTGTGTTCGTTATCGTCCATCTAACCGAGAAGCTCAGGAGGCATGTTTTGCAAGCTTCGGCTTGGGACTTGGAGCAAGCACGGGTTAACGCGAGATGACCAAGGCCATGCGCAAGGAGCTCGAGGCCAAGTTCTGTGCTGCCCAGGCCAGGCCCTCACCGGAGAGTACTCCACGTCTGCTACTGCAGTTGCGGTCAGCGCAGCGTCCCAGGCATCTTGGCAAGCCAAAGAGGGCGAGGCTTCCCTCTTGTGCATCCTCGTGCGGATCTGCAGCGAATGTGATGCAAGACGGCAGTGGCAATTCGTAGGCAACGGCTTCCATCGGGGAAGTGATAGTCCGTATAGGAGCTTCAAATCGCCACAGGCCGTTGCCTGGCAAAAGCACTCTGAGGTTCTAGACAAGGACCGCAAGCCGAGAGAACCCTTTTCTGCATTTGCCAGGTGGGGACCAAAGTAGCAAGACACTTCCAGCATCACAGCTAGCCGGAATGAAGATGAAAGGCGGTGCGTGCGAATGCCTACCTTGCCTACCGAAACTCACAGCTTGCTTGCCACGAGACCGAATTTGGACGTAAAGTACTTGATTTCCAAACCTACCAAGACAGAAGCTGTTGCCTCGCCTGTATTCGCAACAGGACCTCGGTGCCTTGCGTGCAGACAAGGCCGTGTGAATGGTACGACATGAAGGTTTGCATGTCAGGAGTTGATCGGCCCATATTGGCACAGACCGACGTCGACACCTTTCCAGTGGCACCTGTGGGTCAGGCTGCGAGCGATGCTCAAGTGGAGCGCCTGAGCGCTGCCCAAGGACTCTCAATCCACGGGCAAGAACCGTCCATTGATGTAAGCGGCTTGCTGTGGCGATTCTTCATGGCGGAAGGAGAAAGCCTGCGGCTGGTCGAGGAGAGTTGGCAAGACCGGATGCGCTTGTGTGAAACCCTGGCCCTGGCAGCAGCAGTCTGAATGTGGTGGAACTCGTCTCTGCCTGCTTTGCTGCATTTGTCACGTGGCTTGGCAAACTGTTGACGGCTCATGCTAACGGGGGCCCCCCCGATGGGATTCGGGGTCGGTACTGTCGGTGCCGGAGGGTCCTCGAAGTCAGAGACTTCGCAGGAGCTGCAGAAGGAGATGAAGCGTCTGCGAGAAGAGCTCCAGGAGGCGGCAGACTTCAGCCGGCACTGCACAGACTTTGCACAGAGATTCCTTGACTGAGGTGCAGAAGAACGAGCCACTGGAGCTGCTCCTTCGGTTGAAGCGGCTGGAGGACCAGTTGACGCTGCAGAGGGCCCTCATCCGTCGCGGTCTGTAGCGGGTTTGGAAGGAGGAGCTCCAGGAGTCAGAGACGGCCAGGTGCTTCCTTGGACAAGAAAAAGCCTACGTAATGCCATGAGCTGCCCAGTCCAAGTTTTCTCAAGCTGAGTCAAGCAGTTCATCCGGTACTCCCATCGCAAGTTCCCCGACAGGCGCCACTTGGAGCGTGAGCGCAAGCGACGGCCAGGCAGTCGTCGCCCGGCTTGCGAATTAGGCACCGCCACGTGCCAAAGCGAAGATGCAGCACAGCCTATCGCAGCCGGTTGCATCTTCTACACGTACCCAAATCGCTGAAAATGGTGATAGACTATGACTATGCGGCCTGGTACCGAAGGCATATCTATACAGGCAGTCGCAACTGCTTCATGGGTCTGAACCAAGGCAGTGCAGGCTTCTCTGCAGTTCTGGAGGCTTGCTGCTCTTGTGCTCTTGTTGTGCTGCAAGGAAACTCTGTGCGTGGCCTAGTCAGCATGGTCATGCTAGCGCTACTTCAACGAAGGACGATGAGAACCAGCCACCACCGACAAAGCCCGAAGCTGGACCTGTCGCAAATGCAGGCAAGTTGTTCCCTAGCATCCAGCTGTTCAGCGAGTAGAGCTGGGAGGCTCTAGAGAGTACTGTACTGTGAGCCAGGATGTCTTCGTTGCCTGACTCGGAGCATAAGCGGAGCCCGTCTAGCAAGTTGCTTTCGTCGGTCAGTATTGCATCGCCTGGCTCGGAAAGTGCCTCTGCTTGTCCAGATTGCAGTCAAGTCCGACGATTTGAAGAGCTCTGCGCGGAGGCAAGACCAGCGTCATTTCTACGTTGGACGAAATCCAGGAGCATGCTGTTGCACGATTTCGGTGAAAGCGCGCAGTGGATGTTCCCATCAACGAGCATACCAGCCTGCGAGTAGTCTCGCACAGTTGTGAGGATGCGGAAGTCAGAGGCAACTTCCGCAGTTGACATCCGCGCTCCCGACCAGGAGAGGCTTGCAGCCCGGGAGAAGGCCTTGCACGAGGCCAAGATCTCGCTCAAGGTGCGCTGCTGTGCGAAATTACGCAGTCGCGCTTGACTCCTACAGCAGCGCAGAGGATCCCAGCACGAATGCTCCCAGCGAGCCTCAAGCAGCGACCAAGGACTGCGTCTCCGCGCAGTTGTTTCCCGTTGGCCGTTGGCGTGCTCTGGCTCTTGCCTTGAGCTCCCCTGACAGGGCCAGCAGGGCCAGCCGTCCTTGGCCGAGTTGGAGCGCGACTTCGGAGCGTCCGCAGCTGTGGAAGGGCGACACCTGGCCTGTGCCACAGAGCATGGAGTGCTGCAGATACTATGCCAAGGTATGCTCGATCGGTCGGCTTCAAAGGCGACGTCAACCAGCTTTGGGAAGAGGCATTGTCACTCGCTGTTCGGAGTGCTTTTTGAGATCGTTTAGAGATTTTGAAGCCTCGAGGCTCAGGCGGTGGCAGCAGCCACGTCACTAGGCCAAGAGGCTCGTTCTTGCTGGCTGTTCTGCGAGTTCTGCATGCTCACACTCTGCTGTACCAAAAGAGCAGGCACCGTCCTATGCATACACTCTCTTTTGCGCTGCAACGGGCAACAGAGCGGTTAGCCGAAGGTGTTGGTCGTTTAAAGTCGAACCAGCCTTTGTCGGGGCGGTTCGCTCCCTTCGGGCATTGGAAAAGCCTCTGCCGCCTTATCTAGTTTATGCAGCGAGTGTATGCAGGAGTTCGGTTCCTTAGAAGACAGGGGAAAAAGGGGGGGCAGCACGAAAACCCGACTGTTTCCGGACCCATCCGTCATTTGCCTCAACTCACAAAACGACTTGCAAAAGAGATAGGGCGGAACGCCAGACCGCCACTGTACATCGGAGCTTTCAGCTCCTATTCCGGCGGAACGCCTGTTTACAGGACTTACTCCCGAAAGCTCCTCAAGAGCTTTAGAGGTGGAAACCATCCACAGCGGAACGCCGTGCTGAATCATCAGCGGGCAAGTCGTTCCCAGCTGGGGCGGTATCACCTGCAGCTTCACCTCCCTCAGACGTTGCAGAAGGGGCCGAAGGGTGAGCTCCCGGCTGATCGTGGCCATGATCCGGATGCACTGGCCGCCCTGCTGCTTGATCTTCTGCGGGATCAGGCCGATGCGGGGGAAGTTCTGGCCGCCCGTCCGCGGTTGTACCCGATGGTGCAGAGGAGGTCCCCGTCGAGGTGCTCGATGTAGGGCGAGGGAGGCGGTACGCCTGAAGGGGGCGGAGCGCCTGCAGATTTGGAAGCCGTTGTAGGTTCGGCTCTTTCCGCATCCGCATTGACTCTCGCCTCCAAGTAGTCCAGGAATTGCTCCATGGTATAGCAATTCCCCACCTCGTCTTGGGTCCATGTGACACCTTGCCTTTCCAACCTCTCCAGCCTGTTGAGGAGGTACAGGCGGTGAGAGCGGCCCAGGCTCATCATGGGCGGTAGCGCCCTCACAGTTTGCAAGGGGGTAGATCTGGGCTGTAGCGCCACGCTGCCCTGGGCCACCTGATGTTGCACTGCACGTAGCCGAGAGCGATGGCGTTGGAAGGCTACCGCAATGGAGACCCCTGCGTCCAAGTCTTCCATGTACTTGGGGTCGTTCCGAGCGGTTTCGTTGGAGGCTCTCACCTTGACGTTGCTGGAACCTCCTTTGCCTTTCTGGCCTCGCAGCTGGGCGGTGCGCCTGATGGTGTCGGCCAACAGACCTCCCATCACCGCACTTGAGCTGTTCGCGAGGTTCTCCAGGAGTGCCCGCTGTTGGCCGGCGTTAAGGCCTCTCATCCTTTGCTCCAGTTCCGCGCACTCACGTTCAAGACGAGCGACCTCCTCAAGCTCTTCTTCGTGGAGGGCCACGTCGTCCTCTTCCTCCTCCTCGTCGGACACCACACATTCCTCCTTGGGCCGGCTGCACATGGTGCAAACTGTACGAGTGATCGGCACACCGTAAGAGCACCTTTTGCAGTACCAGTGACCAGTGAGTGGCCCTCTTGAAGGTATTCCCCATGCCTTTGCCAATCGAGGTTGAGCTTGGGGCGGAACCACCCTTAGCCTTCCCTTCGTCTGCAGGCGGTGCGCCCTCATCTGGCGGAACAGCCGGTTCGTCACCCAGGATCTGCATAGCCCAACGCCCCATTACATTCTGGGCTCGGTCGGCTTCCGCATAGGATTCTGCAAGAGGAAGCTGACGAATTGGAGCCGCGTAGATGCAGGGAAGGGCGGTGCGACCCGGTCGCGGTGGCCCTTCGTTACTCCTGTAGTGCTGCCCAAGGCTGGGGTTCCGCAAGAAATCCTGGAAAGTAAAGAGAGGCCGATGGTCTCCCGTGGCTGGGCTGAGGGGCGGTAGATCACCTTGAGGTTCCGGATGTGCCTCCTGCAGGTCCATGAAACACGGGTTACCACTGTTGGCCATTTGCATCCTGCATGCCCAGTGAAGAATGTCTTGAGCAACACGCCGGATAAAAATAACTCCCACACGGCTCCATGACTGCAGCCCGCACAGGGTCCTGCGACACATAACGACGTGCTGGAAGATGGTCCAAGGTAGGACCAGCCGGGGAGTTGTTTCATCCAGGTCTCTCACCGTGAACCACAAGGCCTCCCCATTTGGTGCCACAATCGCCATGGGGCGACTCTCCTCTGTAGGGCCTCTGGCTTTCTTTGGAGCTAGGCCTCCAGACGTAGGGGGCGGTGCGCCAACGTTCGCGAAGTCCCCCGGGGCGTAGCTCTTCGGGGTGGCCGGGGTGTGGGGCAACGGTCCCTCGGGCGGAGCGCCCATGCCTTTGCCCTTTCCGAGGCCCTTTTTGGCGAAATACACCGACTTCGGCTCCGGCATCGGCATGGGTGGTGGTGGCTGCGGTGTGGCTGCAGCGGCAGGGGGCGGTGGCGCCTGAGGTTCACCGTCCCTGCTTTTGCGGAGGCTTTCCCACTGTGAGCCTCTTGGGCCTGGGCCCCCGTCGACAGTGTCCCGACGGTTGAGCACAACAGGGGCTGTGGACGCCCTCGGGTGCACCAGCAGGTCATCCGGAGTGGGGCCATTGTTGATGAGCTCTCCGTGCCTCGGTCGCCAACACCCGCATCCCGCACACTGGTTAGCCTTGACAGATACTTCTTCTTGACAGTCAGGGCAGATCCAATGTGTAGCCCTCTCCTGGACATTGCCCACAGCATGCTGCGAGCGGCCACACCCATTGCAGCCATACCGGTGGAGGCCATTCGGTTCTCCACAGCCTCCGCAAATCCACCGCATTGTGTTGTTGAAGGTGGAGGGCGGTGGCGCCTTGGTCGGGATCTTCTCCTTTGGAGGCGCCTTTGGCGGGGGGGCTTCCGACGCGGGAGCCATGGGATGGCTTTGGGGCTGGAGCAGCCTTCTTGGGTGGGGGCGCAGAGGATGGGCTGCTAGGGCGTGCTTTCGGTGGTGCCTTGTAAGCTGGCCGGGGAATGCAGCACACCGAGCAGTAGTTCTCCGACACTGGAAAAATACAGCCACATCTGCTGCAGTTCCATAGGCCGCGATCTCCTCCAAAAAAAAAATGTGCTGCATCCGGACCAGGGCCACTCGAGCTCGGGGGCGGAGGAGGCGGTGCCTTCTTAGTCCGTGCCCATGGGTTGGCTCGGGGCGGAGCGCCCGTTGATGAGGAACCAGGTTCATGCCCTGAAGGAGCTTCTCCTGTTCCCCCACATCCACTGGCCTGAGGTCCGCGCGGAGGTTCTCCATCACCAGTAGGCCCTTTGCCTCCAGAAGAGTCCCCGGGCGGTGGTCACCATACGGGCCTTTTGAGGAGCCCTTCTGCTGCCGAGGGTGGCCCTTTGTGTTCGCTAGGTCGGCGTTCAACGCCGGTGCTGCCTCACCCAGCCGCATCTCATGCACCAGGCATCTCCCCAGTACTGGTGGTGCCCACACTGACGGCAGAACCTCAAGACACGCCCGCAGCGGATGCGCGGGTACCTGTCGATCTCCGGGCCAGAAGACTCGGTGTCCGGGCCCGCACTGGAAAACTCCTCGCTGCTGGTGTCGTAGAAGGGGGTACCCCATCGGCCTCTGCTCTTGCCCTTCGCTGTGCCGCGTGCCGAGGTGCTCGGGCCGGGTCCACGTCCAGGTGGCGGTGGCGCCTTACCAGCGCTCTTGCTCGAAGGAGGTGGTGCCGAGGAACTCGGGAGGATATTGTCATGAAGAATCCGTAGGCTTGGGTTGAGGAGGCATTCCCCAGGGCCTGCATGCGCACAGTGGCCATTTCGACCTCGTCCGGTGGGCTTTTATCCGGATGTAGGCGGATCGCCGTGCGCTTGTCGGCGCGGAGGACCTCACTCATGGCACTGCCTGGGGCGAGGCCGAGGAAATCCCACGCACTGCCCCATTCCTGTATCCACTCGGGAAGTTGGCGGTTCCCCATCCCGGTCGGCGGAGCAGCCTCAGCCATGATGTGAGTGGAGGGAGAGGCGGTGCGCCGGGGCGAGCGGAACGCTTGTTGGAGCAAAGAAAGCAGCTCCGGAGACATACGTGAGCCAGGTCTCTGAGGATTTATCGGCAGCTGGTCACTAGACGAAGCAGCAGACTGCGCACTCACAGAGGTCCTATTAGGGCAGGCTTCAGGCGGGAGGAGCCATTCGGGGGTACCTCCGAACCGAAACAGAAACGAAGGGGGATCAACAATCCCACCAGCCTCAAGTTGCCTGCGAAGTCTGACCCTCTGAATTCTGAATGAAAGTGAGCCCAGTGGTCCTTTCAAGATGCTCAAGATGCGCTTGGCTCGCTTCCCAGTCAACGTCGAAACCCTCAGAGGAGCCTCCAGCATCGCTATCAGTGTCGCTACCTTCACTAAATGGGCCTCCGGCTCTTGTCCCTGAAGCGGCACAGCCGCTAGGGTGTGAGTATTGCTGTGGTTGGAGCACAGGGGGGGACGCCAGCATGTCTTTAGAGCGGCTAGGGGCAGCGGCAAGGTCAGTACACAAGTAGGCATGGATAGCATCGGACTTCCAACCTCCAAACCTCTTAACTACCTCCACGTCATTGGTCACGGCAAGCATGGCGGTGGCGCCTCCTTTTCGCAGGCTGTGCGAGGCAACGAGGTGAGCTGGGTATCCCAGTGCCACAGCTGCTAACCTCAACAGGTCAGAGAGGCTTTCACGCGAGATCCCTATCCCTTGCCAGGCGCAGACAGGAAGGCTAACATCATTCACCCAGAAGGGGTTGTGTTTAGCAGTAAAGCCCTAACAGGACAGATCTCTTCTCCAGTAGCATGCTGAAGTCTGACCTGCCCTCTTCCGAACTGGTCACCTTTAGAATCCCTCAGCTGAACGGCAACAGAATCAGCCTCAAACACAGAACAGCGCCGCCCTTTACAAAAGAAGTCAATGTCGCTGCCACGCAGAACCCGAGTGGGCACGTTGCAAAGGTCGGACCCTGGGAGATACTCCGAGGCTCGCAGCATGAAGAACCAGCCTAGGCAAATTGACGTCCAAAGGGCTTTCCGTTCGGCAAGGGGGCGGTCCGACCCGTCAAGGTACCGTTTCAACCAAGTAAGCATGCCAGGAGTCACGGGCACTTTGCGAACTGGTGCTCCGTCCCAGCGATTCATTCCAGCAAGAGCGGCCCAAAGTCGGACTCGGCCTGCGAGGGGGTCTTGATAGCCTGCCGCTATGTGTGCGTACCGGATCCCAGATAGCCATTGCTTAATGCCACGTCCCATCACTTGGTGCAGGAAGACCGTGAAGCGGATCAGCCAGTCCTCGTCTTTTTGCTTCTCCACTCGCGATTCGCCTTGCAAGAAGGGAGAGACACCTGTGCCAGACATAAAAGACGCCCACTGCTTCCAGCCCGTGTTATACGAGCGCCTGGTTGAATCAGCGAGTTTACTCAGCACGGCTTCTTGGCCTACTTGGTCCAAGAAAGAGACTCCGCTGCCCAGAGGCAACCCGTGAGTTCCAAAGAACTTCTCCCTTTCATCCCCAAGCAGGACTGGGGTAACCAGAGAGCGCTGGGCCGGATCGGCCTTCCTCTTGACAGGCCCCCCCACTCGCGTGTCTTCCGACTGGTTCCAAGCAGTCGGCTCCACTCCGGGCGGTAACGACCCAAATGGAACGAGGTCCAAGAGATCGCGGGGGCAATCAGGACAGCGGCTCCAGGCGGTTAGCCATACCTCCAGCTGGGCCTTGGCATCTTCCTCGTCAGGATCCAAGCAGTTCGGCGCAGGGCCTTCTCGGACCCCTCCGACCTGAGAAGGGCAGTCCACTCTTGGAAGGTGACTCCTTGCGCGCGAGCGATTTCACCAGGACTCAAAGGACGAACCCCCCCCTGGCTTGCTGGGAATCAGGTGGCTCCTGGACCCTTTAAGTCCCGCGTTGGGCCTAAGAAGGCGCAGGCTGGGCCTGAAGTGTGATGCACCAAACATTTGGGCGGGAAGCCGGGGCCCTTAACGTAGGGTGAGGGAGCCACGGGTCGCCAGTCGTAATAATACTGGGCTCCTGGGTCACAACCCCTCCCAAATGCACGGCAGCGGCCTGGGCCTCGGGGTCCAAAGGAATGGGCTGCATCGCAGGAGGGGGGTGAACTCGGTGTTGCTCAATCCCTTCCGGGGGCGGTAACACCTGGTCAGCCCAACCCAGAAGGAGCTTTCTCCTCCTGGCACTAAAGGCGCCCGGATGAGAGCTGACGTACGAGATCAACCTAAGATGTGGGAGGATCTCCCGTATGCCCGACTCCAGCTGAGAAGTGTCCATCTGCCTTGGGCAGTCGACCACTAGTTTGCCGAGGCGATTCTGGCTTGCTTTCAATTGAGCCCAGAAGCGGGCTCTCTCTTTGCCTTGAGGGTCCTGAGAGAAAGTGAACAAGGCATTGCCGTGACTCCCCTTTTCCCAGGCACGAAAAAGCCGGAGAGCGATGGCGCAGCTGGTGAGCTCCTGGAAATCGTCCACGTGCCAGACCTCCCAGGCCTCACGAAGGCACACATGCTTCAGCGAGGGTTGTGGGGAATCAGGGATGTGGGTGAGCTGGCGGGCCTTTTGCGCACTTGGGTCGAAACCAAGGGGTAAAACCGGAACGCTTTGCGTCCTGGAGGAACTCCTCCCAGTGGATTTTCCCTGGAGTCTCTTCCCAACCGTCGGCCATAAGCTGCTCCCGAACCACTCCCAAGTCTTCCCGACTCAACCAATCCGCAAGTTGATTTCGATAGGTGCGGATGTAAATGGGATGGACAGTGAAATTGTGCTCACACTCCAAGCGCTGGACAAGCCTAATGAGCAGGCTGGCAACCCTATTACCTGCTCGACGCTTGTAGAGCCAACTCCGAACATTGGAGTTATCTGTGACATACAGAACAATCTCCCCATCCCAGTTTTGCTTTCGGTGACAGGCAAGGACCACGAAAGCGAGCAATTCCATGATGGAGATAATGTCGGCCTCGTCCTCCGCCGAGGCTACCGCTCGCAATGCGTCCTGAAACTTGTCCACCGTGGATGCATGAAAGACCTTGGCCTCCCAATCAACTGCCCCAATCCTGTCAAGAGTAGCGTCACCTCCTGTGATCCGCGTTCGGGCGGTAGCACCTGGGAGGGCGAGCCTCTCGCGGATAGGCAGTAGTTTTTCGAACACCGATGCGAAGCTAGACTGCAACGGGGCCTCCAGTTGGAGCCGAATGAAATCCAGAGCGTCCCAGAAGTTTTCCCATCTGAGGGACTCCTCTTGAGGATCACTAGCCTCGACCCTGAGAAGGGTTTGAGCCTTTCCTTTGACTTCCTTTCTACCTTGGCCTTGAAGGTTGCCTTTAAGGAGGCAACACAAGGACGGGAGATGCGGGGTAAGAGCCGGGCAAGCAACTGTCCAGTATTGGGCGCACCCGATGACCTCCTGAAGCAGGCCCAGTGGGACCTCCTTACACCCTCTTTGTAAGGCCGGCTCCCCCAGCAGGTACTTGGCTTTCATTCTCTTGGGCTCTGGAAGCCTCACCTGATGTTGTGTGGAGTCCCCATAGCAGTTGGGTCGCCGAAGGCTCTCCTTCCTCTGCCATTTTCTCCACATTTACCCCTTCGGGGCCCCAGACCAGTTTCATGGTCTCATCGAGCACCGCCAACGAGTCGAAGACTCGAGTGCCTACCAGGGGTTCTACCACCACTCCGTCATCCATCAACCACTTCGACTCATACGGCACGACGTCGTTAAAGCGACGAGGGTCCTCAGGGCGGAGCGACCCATGGTGCGCCTTTGCTGCGGCGCTCCAAGCTACAAATTCCCCAGGGGAGCCCGGACGGCAAATTCTGGCACGTCCTGAGGGCGAAGAAAGTGCCACTTGAATGCGCGTGGCACATCGCGTTTGGCGCACCGCTGAGGGATGCCAGGGTGTCTTGCCCTCCACCACAGTGACTGCCTCGCTACTGCATGGTGTCTGGGCTGGGGGGCAGGGGGGTGGTTGTACTTTGAACCGGCCTCGTTCTGCTTTCTCATCTGTCCGGGTTCTGCTTGGGCACTCGTCCCAACGGGCTCTCGGCCACGCCTGCGACCCGAAACAGTTGTTCGACCTCTCCTTCAGTGGGGTCCACCAGCAGGGCTGCGCCGTAGGCTGCATCCTTCCATGCCTTTTGGAGGAGCTCCTCTTCGTAGCCGTACACCGATCCATGGTTCTTAGCTTCTTCCCTACGGAGAGGAGCTTCCCTACGACTCGGCACCCCATTCTCTGCGCTTTGCCGGAGGTACTCCTGATGCAGGGCGGAGACGCCTTTGAACAAGCCTCGCTTTGCACGTTCCAGGTGGTCCCCCAACTTAAGTTGCCGTCCGGGCCGAGTTCAAGGCTTCGACAGCTTCCTGTACAGTGCCAGCGGCTATCACCAACTCCGCTCCCAGCCTGCCAGCTTCCATAGCCTTATCAACCGAGAAGGGTGACTGGCAGTGCTCAAGGTATTCAACCGCTAGCTTCCTCCGCGAGTTTTGCGACCGCCCCGGCCCCCCCCAAGGAGGGTGGGAGGGGGCAGGCCCCTACAGGAAGGGGGCCAGCCACACTGTCAGCGCGGTGGTGCAACCAGCGAGCTGCCAGGTCCAGTGCCGAAGCGGCCGGCGAGACTCCAGTTGGTGGAACTCTTCCCAGGAGTTATCCGGGATACCCCACCAAACTGAACAGGCTGCCAAGTGCTGCACGAAGAGCCGCATACGGCATCCTACCAAGTGACGCAACGACCCAAAGGGCTGGGGCGGAAACACCACGCCATGACAATGTGGGGATTGCTTAAGCAGCACCCCTACTTGCGCGAGGAGAGTAGACCAGCACGGGGGCTGCGCCTCTACGAGCCAAACCAGGTACCCTGGGGACAGCAACGTCGACTGGGAGTCTATCCACGCCTGCATAGCTGAGGCGTCCGCGTCAAAAGCGGGCATACACAAGCGGTGACGATGTCGGACACAGTGACCAAGGCAGGGTGCCCATGCCCTGTTTTCGGTGTAGCAAGAGCCTCCGGTGGAGGGCGAGCTGGGTCGCCAAGGTCGTCCTCCTCGTTTCCTGGGGTCTGCGGGGCGACGGCAGCGGTAACAGGGTGAGGCTTAGACGGGATGATCTCCCCTTCCGCCTCCTGTGCTTCAAGAAAGGCTCCCCAACCTGTTGCCTCAAGCTCGCGAGTCACACGGGCCCCGTCTTGGGCGGTACGCACCAGTTGCTCGAGGACTGCCGCGCTACTTAAAATAGTCCGCATATGCCCTCTGTGGATCACCACCGCCCGGTGCTGAGGATCGGGCCTTCGCCGCTGATCAAATCTAATTCCACCACTCCCTTATGGGAGAGCCGAAGGACCAATAAGCGCTTACCCCTCATAAAGGAGGGGGCGAAGAGCTGAAGCACTCGAAAATCCTTCTCATGGTCCAGATAGATACAGTCGTGGGCGTTGTGTCTCACAAAGGCCTCGGCAGAGCTGATGTACGTCCTGGCATTGCTCAGATGCTGGAAAGCTTGGCTACTAGACTCCCATAGCTCTAACCGCAACTCGGCGGCAGCGGCTTGGCAGGTCTGCAAATCCTGCGTGTAAGCCAATGCGACATGCAGACACAGACACTGCCTCGATTCGACCGTCCCTGAGGCCGGGGTCATCAAGGCAAGCAGACCATCATTAAGAACGAGCTTGTCCTGTACGTCCACCACTGGCAAGGGCGGAACGCCTTCCCACCGAGGGTCCTCAAAGACCAGCTGGGTTTTTCCAACCTCGTTATCCCAAGTCAAGGCTTCGAACTGAGCTTCCGGACGAGGGGGTGGGAGACCTGCCTTGCCTCCGAGAGACTCCAAATAGCTCTGGGCCTCCTCGGCCAACTGGGGGTGTCCGTAATCAACCGCCTGAGCCAAAATGGTCGAGAGGTCCAACTGCTTCTGCGCCATAGCGCTGTTCACAAAATGGGCGGCCACGTGAGAGTGCAGGTGATGGCTGCAGCCCTTCAACGGGAGGAGGACTCCTGACGAGACGATTGTTTCATACAAAGCTCGGCGTTGGGAGGCCTCTTCCCCGATACTTTGGACCGAGGACGGCTCCGCTGTGGTCGAAAAACTCTGGTGCCACGCATAGTCCGGGCCCTGAGCTAGTTCTCCCAACTCGGTTTCCATCGCGGTGACCGGTCCTTGGTAATCCTCGGGAACTGCCCACCCAGCCTTGTCCTTAGCCTTAGGCTTGGCTTTTGCCTTCCCTCGGGCGGTGTCACCTGGAGCGATCTTTGCAGCTTGCTCTTCCTTAGCTTGTGCTCTCAGCTGAGACAGCCTCCCATCGACCTCGTTGGGGTTGACCTTGGGGCCGTTCCTCAGCCCGCCGCGTCGCAACACTTGCATAGCGACAGTGTAGTCGAGCTTTGCAAGCGGTGGGAGGGGCTCATGAGCATGCGGGCAAGCAGTGCGTTGGCATCCGATGTGACACGCCGCGTCCCAGCAAATGGGCTTCTTGGTTTTAGAACATTGGGGGGCGTGGGCAACAGACCGCTTGACTTCAGTGGGGGTAAGCCTCTTACCAGCAGGATAAGCCTTGTTTCCCTCGCCAGTCTTGAGGGGCTCCGGCTTGAGGGAGAGCTTAGGACCTTTCCCAGCTTTGTCGGACTCGTCGGGCGGAACGCCAGGGGGATCAGAATCAGTGGGACCAGCGGTCTTCCTGTGATCCGGTTTGCGCTCCCGCGTGACGTGCTCGTGGAGCTGCTTGTTGAGAAGCCTGGCCATGGCCTTTTTCTGCCTCGGGAGGACGACCCTCTGATAGTACCCTCGAGGATCAGCCAGATCCCACACCCTGGGGAACTGGAAATTTGGAAGCCCATCCGCTCCCGGGGAAAGAGCCAACAGCTTGAGGTCCTCAAGCCGTGGGTTCTCGGTCCCAAGCCTCGAACACAGGATACGGCGTTTCTCACGCACTTCCTCGCACCAGACGGCGGTCATTTCCTCGAAGAGCTGCACGCAGTAGGTGAAAGGAAAGGCATTCTCGTCCTCCTCGTGCGCTTCTCGGAGAGCCTGCAGAAATTTCATACGCTCTTGCACGTGCTCAAGCCCATAGGCACTGCCAAACACCTTCACAGCATTCTCGGCATGTCGCAGCCATGTAAGAAACGTGCTGGGGGGCTTTGAACGAGCTTCAATTTTATGTTCGGTGGGAGGGCTCCAGTTTTCAAGCTGCTCGACCCGTGCGGTAACACAATCAGAGGCCTGCAGCGTGAACGATTCGGTTCCCCCCACCAAAGACCTGCCACCGCGAGAGCGACGCGGTTGGTGATGAGAACGGGCCACTTGATCAAGCCCAACTCGTGCTTGGCGTGGAGGCCTGCCCGTTTGAGGCTGCGGAAGAGTTCCTTTCCAAAGTTCAACAGACAGCTGTCCGCAACCCCTGGACAGGAAAACATCAATCTTTTCCCCGTCTTTCAAAGAACTGACCTGACCTTTGGTCCCCGTTTTATCTTCATCTTGGACTTTCCGGAGCCCGTCGATGGCGTGGATGATCCGATCGGTGGCCAAGGTGGTTGGACCAGGGCCAAGCTGTTCTCCGAAGGGCGCCGGCCTTCCTGAGGAGTCGCTGCCCCAGGCCTAAGTCGGGGAGGGCGGTGCCGCCTTCTTGCCCGAGGGCCTGGAGACCAATTTGCCCTACTCGTAGCCACGGAGGGGAAGAGCCGTAAGGGGAGTGCTCCCCAAACTAAGGAGCTGGTTGCCCGAAGAGCTACCCTGACTAACCACCAAACCTGAGCCCTGGGCAAGCCCCGGGGGGAGAGGAGGAGGTGGAAGTGGGGGCGGACCGACCTCCAATGGGGACCTCCTGGTCCAAGAAAGGGGGTCCTCCGTAGGAGCGGGTTCAGACTTTGGGGCATCGACGACCCCCAGCACGCTCAACTGCACAACCTCAGGGCTCACCCCGAAAGCGGTGGGGACCAAAGTGATTGCCTCGCTGACGGACGTGCCCGAAGCCCTAGCGTCCCTGAAGGACTCCAGGAGCAACACAGGGTCCACTTCGGGTGGTACACCTTCATCTATCCCGTCGTTCGGGATTACTTCCGAAACAGTGACAGTGGGGGGGGGCGCGGTGGCACTCTCTTTCGTGGAAGAAGAGACCGTGAGGACTCGACCTTCGTCGTGTCCGAGCAGGACCATTTGCGGATCAGTCAGGAGCCGTCTAAGATCTTCTGGGCGGAGACTGGAGGGTGGTTCACCTTCTCCCTTGACCCTTTTTCCATCCCAGTCCCGTAACCAGTCCCAAGCGTGAGCTGCTAGTTGCACCGCTTGGACCGACAGACCTCGAGCTTCCAGATCCGAGGGAGGAGAGTAAAGAAACTCCTGCAACCAGGCCTTGGGGTAGCGGTTGGAAGGATCCGTTCTGGGCGGATCGCCAAGACAGTGCCAAGGTAAGCTGAGTCTTAACCCCAAAGAGTGAATTTTCACAACTGCCCTTTCGGTGCGCCGGCTGTCCTCCGCGATGCCCTCGACCTCTCCGAGAAACAGATACCAGCATGGAGCAATTCCTGTTCCGAAGAATGGGCGAATACGAATGAGTAACGGTGCACCAGCTTTGGGATGTGCGGAACGTTCGTTCTTTGAAGGAGGTTCATACTCTGAGGCGATCCTTACGTTCCTAGGGCTAGGCCCAGGCGATGCCTGGTCAGAAAAGCGGGGGGACAGCACGGATGGATCCAGTATCACGTTGGGCATCGGCAGATTGAGCCCTACAGATAGAATGGAGGAGGGACTCCTCCGGTTTGGGACCCGAACTCCTGGGTGCCGGACTCTGAGAGCGACCGCTCTCTGACAAATGTTTCTTGCAAAGGGGGGTGCCCTTGTGAGCGCCGTACGTCTTGTTAAAGCAGGATAAAACACTGCATTTCCTCCCTTGGCAAGAAAGCATATATAACTGACTGTGGTGGTTGCAAAGGCGAGCACACTCTCTTCCACCCAAGTCGGAAAGTTGAAGGTCATCAACAAGTAATCGAGTGGGTTCGCTTGCAGCCTTATCCTCACAGCCCCCTGGTGCCAGTGCTCGAGGCTTACCCTGGAGCTCCAGCCCTACCAACACGGCTTCACATGGGTCGGACACGACCTCTGCCTCTGACTCAGAATCTGGGTCCAGAGGGCGGGTCACCCCATGATCTTGAATTTGGCGTGGCGCCTCAGTAGATCTTCGGCAAGAGCAGCAGCGCCAGCAGCAACCAAGACCTCGCCGGAAGGCACGGACTCCTCGCCAGCAGAGAACAAGTACTCTCCAACTGTTAAGACGTCCATAAGCTCCCAAGTCAATGACTGCGTCAGCATCTATGGCCGCGTAAGCCTTGCAGTGGAAGTCCCCTTCCTGTTGGCAGTCCTCCGTGCGGCAGAGATGAATCTGTGGGGCTCTCTCAACTTTCTCCCTCAAGCTTCGGGCGGTGACACCCAGAACCTGGCCAGGCTTGATCCACAACCCATGCCTGTCGACTCGGGTTCGTTGTGACCAGTCAGGCTGCAAACGAACTGCCCCTTGGTCAAATCGAAGGACCAGATCATGGGGTCGTCGCCCAGCGCCTCGGCCTCTTACCTGTCTCTGGTAGTACTCAGTGTCCACCGGGGCGGAACCACCAGGGCCGACCAAAGAAACAGTAGCGTACGCCTGGGGAGCACGAGTCTCAGGAAGATGCTGAAGAGCAGGATCCACTCCGGCTCTTCGAGAACCACGCCCTCGTCGACAGCAGCAGAAACCACAGCAAAGGCATCTCTCGCAAGTTCTTAACGACCAAGCCAGGGCGGTTATCACCAGAGTCAAGATGACGGCAAGGGTAGTCCAACCGGCGATCGGCCAGAACCGTCCAAAGCAAAGCACCCCTGCTTTGTCCAGGAAGTACAGGGCCCAGCCCCCGTCGGTTCCCAAGGTCCCCAACTGATCGGGGGTGGAGAACACCGACACGTTGGCCCAACCAAAGAGGACCTTGAAGTTCCACTCGCTCCACCACACTGACATAGTTCCGGAAGAAGTGGGCCCATTAGGCGGTTCGCCCGGGGGCGGTCCGCCCAAGGGAGGAGAGCTCGGCTCGGTGAGGTTTCCCGAGGACCACCATGGGAGCCAACTCTCAACGAGAGTCGCGGCCACCAAACAGTGACCAGCGAGGGCAACCACGGAGCGAGCCATTATGGCAATGTCCCTGATGCCAAACTTCAACTGAGCCGAAAAGTCTTGAGACACATCGGCTCATTCACTTGCAGAACTCTATGTTATCACTAACGAGCAATTCCTTCTTCGTTGCTTATATTGTGCAATGTGCATGGTCATGGAAGGGTGCTGATATCGGTTGGCAGATTCGGTCCGATGGTATTTGGGCCGCTAAGCTTTTGGCTTTAACCGTGAGCCACCGGAGCGATGTTCATGTTCAAGGAGGAGGGGCAGGGGTATGTCGGAACGTAGGGAGGAACCGGTTCAATGGAGTGATGCCACGCAGGATCTTCTGTTTTCTTCGTCTCAGGTCCAAGTAGCAGCTGCAAACGTGCCAAGTCAATCGTTTTTCAGTCGGGTGGCTTTCGTTCCAGTCGGCTCGACAGGTTGGAGATTCTGCCTTGAAGAAGGCACAGGGAGAGATGTGAGCCTGATGTTTTTGCCTTCTGCGGAGATGTCCTCTTCAGGTTCGCGATGCCCTGTCACGCAGAGAAGCTCCTGTCGCAGGGTGCTCAGACCCTAGCTTAACCAAGTACAGCAGCACCAGTCACCAGACTGCCCTGACAGTCTCAAGCTGTCGAACACGAACATGGCATCCAACAGCTTGACAGGCTGATCGTGCTCCCTGCTGCACCAACGAGCGTTTCCAGATTTTGAAGTGCCTCCAACCGCGATGTCCAGCCTAGGCTGCTGACATTCAGCTTCGGCCGTTGCCCGAGGGAGCAGCAGTGTCGCGTTCTCAGCAGGAGGGTCCAAGACGCGAGGAAAAGAGTCTTTACATCCCTGCGACATGGTATTGTATTAGGTCGAGTCCTCCTCGCCGAGGGGCCGCGGCCACAGAGATTCTCATACATGTGAGCTTGCAGCCTGAATCACGGGACCAGCCGGGTTGTTCCGCGTCATCCACAAGGTCCCATGGAAACCCAATGGAGACCACCCTCCAAGTGCAGGCCAGACGTCTTTTTGAAGGGGCCAAGGAGAGCATCGCGCATTCGATTGACCAGAGCTGCTTCTTTCATATTTCGATTCTGCGCATGGTTCAGACAAGAACATAAGCACTGCAAGCAGGCGGACACAAGGACATCCGCTTGCCGTGGGTTGCTCTCGATTGTGATATAGCCACAGCCAGCGAACGATCTTCTGCCCTTGAGAAGCTCCTAAGCTGTGCAAGTCACTGCACATGAGCATTCCTTGGCAGACTCCAGTTTAGTTCAAGTTTTATGTTTGCTTGACAGTAAAGGCTTAGATACTGGAGTAGCGCAACGTTCTAGGAGACCGGCGGCGAGAAGAGCGGACATCTGTTGCCGACCAAGATGCCTAAATCTTGTAGGCTGGCTAGAGAGCCTATGTTCTAGTGATTCACATGCCGAGACACGCTGATCATTGCTGATCGTGTTTCATGATTGTCCAATCGTCGGGCTTGGTCTGTCTTGTTATTGTCGACATCTGCTGGCGATCGAGCAGCGTAAAGATGTAAAACAATTACATGGCCGTACTTTGGGTGGAACACCGAGGTCTGGTGGCCGCCAAGGTGGTGCATTGCCACTGGCCGCGCAGGATTGAAAAATCACCCTATGTTCCCACAGTGAAGCGTCATGCGGCGAGCGGCGTGCGATAGTGGGGCAGGAATGCTTCCAGCAAGCGGAGGCAGGGTACCGCACCGCCTACATGTGCACACTGCTACATTCAACAGTGAGGTGTCTCAGTAAAACTGCCCAAAATGTGGTGTGGGTCTTGTCTGAGGCACTCTGTCAGCGCCAACGTTTTTCTGAGGCCTGGGCTTGAGATGATAAAAAGGCAGCTGCACAGAGCAAACAGGTTGCGCCAGAGCATCACAGGCAGTGCCGCTGTTCCGTCGAACACTGGAGGTTCTGCAGGCAGGCATCGTGGCTTGTCTAGACTTCGCCACCAGCAGAATGACTGAGCAATTGGAGCGGGGTGCCCGTGGCCGCTCTACTGCGGAACTAAGCAAATTGCCAGGAGTCGGGACTCGGCTTGCCGGGTACCAGTGGCGCAGTGATCACGGCCGAGGTGCTCTTGTAGACGTTTTGTCCAGTCGCTTTCCACAGGTCATGAATGCATCAAGCTGCTCTCGTCCTGTGCAGGTGTGGGCACACCTGGGTGTCGCCATGCAGTCGGCACCCCAGACGTAAAACTTGTTATCCCTGCCGGGCCGGTCGCAGCAGCGCCTCTTACCACACCCACACGAAGGAAAAGAGTCGATCGTACCATGTGGCTTTTAGAGCTAACAGAGTTCCATGGTTGTTTGGCTGCAGCCGCAAGATCGTCATATCTTCATGGAGCTTACCCCCTGCATTCTTTGCATACCATGCAACGCAGTTTCAATGCAGCATGCTTGCAGGGCCTCTCTTTCTTCCCTGTTGCTATGTACTGCGTGATCGAGAGAGCATGAGCGGCGATGGAGTCTTGGTGCTGCAACTATGTGCAACTCACCGAGACCGCAGCAGTCTACGGCGACCCCAACCTAGGGAAGCCTTGTACGAACGGCTTGTGTTGCTTTCAAAGGTCCTTGGACCAAGTCCCGGAAGCCATCGAGAGCTACAAGCGAGCTGTTTGGCACCAAGCAGCTGATTCGAGTTCCTGGCGCTGTAACCCCCCGCAACAGAAGACGCTTTAGTCTGTCTAGGTGCGCAAAGCGGAAAACAGTAGAGCACGCCAGCAAACACTGGAAAGCATACGGCCAATAGATGAGATTTGTCGAACTTGAAAAACCAAATGCAAAGGGCAAAGCACAAGCTAAACCCGACCAGCGGAGACTTGAGAGGGCAAGCAGAAAGCGATTACCAGAAGGAGAGCAGCAAGCATAACAAAGAAGCAGCACGACTGCAATGAACAAAACACAGACCAAACGTCAAGGCTCGCACAAAATTTCCTTCGATTATAGGGTTTGGAGCTTGAGAGGGAAATCCTGCCCCAGTATTCAAAGAGGTGCCGTTGTCGGGCATCGCTGTCCCCGCAGTGTTTGGGGATAAGACCTCCACAGCAGATGGCTGTGGTATGTGCGCGGCAGTTCTGTTCTAGTCGAATTCCGTGCAAGCAAGGTGTCGCTGGACCCAGCTCTTCACGCTCGGACCTTTGCATTTGACGGCCGGTTCTCCTCATCCGGTGGATTGATTCAGGCAAGCTTAGTTTGTGGCATTCCATTCCCTCCGGCCGAAGTTCCCAGCAAAGACTGGGTTCGAGTCCAGCTCGCGGCTCCTCGCGCATGTCTTCGACTCAGGTCTGTTTCGCCAATCTTGCAACACTCCATGCGTACCTCAATGACTCAAAGAAAGCGTTGGAGTGAGCCCTGTCGAGGGCGAACAGCACTGTGCCGTACAAACCATGCCGTGGGCCGTGGGTTGGTGCATTCGTGGTGAAGGTACATTGGGAATGCCATCGAGCTCGATCCGGAAAACCGGACTTACACGCAGCTCAGGCTAGGCTGTAGCTAAGCGATGAGCTTGTCCGTGTAATCTTCTTCGAGGATTTGCCATAGCCGCCATAGCCTTCTGCCCGAAGAAAACCTTGGAAGCACACTGCAGAAGTTCACGACCAATCTGGAGAGTCTACAGCCCTGTTCAAGCTTTGATGCTTTTCTGCTACGCTCTCTTGCCATGGAGGTACCAGTTCTTGGACTGCCAGTCTCAGGAAACCTCCGAGGCAGCGGATGTCGCTTCTTGTGTGATGCCCTCTACTGTAGCTTTTCCAATTCCCCCAGCCTTGAAAAATGCGGGTCGGAGCTATTTGACAGGTAGACAAAGAGGCCCTCGAGGATTCAAGCTCCTCGGCTGAAAGATGCAAAGGTCTCTGGAAAGTCAATTTCACGTAAGCAGAGTTGATGGGCCGTCCGGCAATTGAGGTGCCTCGAAACGCGGCCTGAGCGAGGCAGGAGAAGGACAAGCGGAGCCTTCTGCAGAGCCCTCTGGGCCGCTGGGAGTGGGAAAGAAAGAAGACAGTCTTGAGGCGAAGTGCTTGCAAACGTTCCCTGCACCTCCGAGGCTTGCATTCAAGTGCGCGCCGAGCCTTCGCTTACAGATAGCAGCTTCAAAAAGACAGTGCATACCAACGACAGGCTCGTCACAAAGCACCCCCCCAGCAACAGTTCACCTCCGACTATGAACTGGCTGGGCGAGCAACTACATTAGTGCTTGGGCCGATTCTCCGTAGCTGAGTGCCATGGTTGGCAGAGAACCATGGTGTCTTCGAGGCAGATGCCTTCGAACCGAAGCTGGGATGGATGTTTGGAGTTCACGTTGCAAGAAGCCATCGTATGTCTTTCAGTCATGTATTATGTACCAGTGCATGACTGGGGGATACTGGGGGTGTGGGGGAGCAAACTAGTTCTTGTTGCCGCCGACATTGTGGCTCATCAGTGCAGCCAATTTTTGACAGCGTGCGAGAGAAAAACAGACCTGGGGCAAATGGCAAGCGCGGCTGCGGTCGAGAAGAACTTGGCCAAGCTAGATGCAGTTATGCGCAAAACAAAAGCTGGAATCTCAGAGACGTCTTAAGTTCCGAAGCGAGTTTGGTATTTGCGTATCGCCTCGGACAGATTCTTCTTGAGTCCGAGGTTTTTGTAGCGCCAGTCGACCGACGGATCCTTCGGAGCAAAGCTGTTGTGAAGGCCTTGTCCAGGGGCGTGGGCTCCACTGAAAGTATTCTTTTTGACACGCGATGCCAGGGCAGGTCCTGGCCGATGCAGCTACACGGACTGCGGCCACCCAGCGAGGTGCCAGTGCAGGGAGTGTCGACATTTTAACAGCACCGCCGAGCATGCTCCATTATGAGGCAAGCTCCAGCTCCAGTGGCGCAACTCGCAGTCCTTCCAAGGACAGGTGAACAAGCATAGTCTCACAGGACAATCATCTAGCGTTTGCCCGGATGGCCAGGACGTCTTCCCATTTACGGCGGAGAAGGCACAGCACAGTCGATATGGCTGTCCTTTGGAAACTTCGGCCACAGGTAGGTCTCGGATTCGCCGCGGCTCTCGTTGCAACTGCCATTGTGGACATGTTGATTGTGGTGTTGTCCTCTTTGGACATGTACGCTCTGCTTATGGTCCTATGATTCCGGCGAATCGCTGTTTCCCCAGGGGTGGTGCTTCGTTGCTGTGGTTCTTGGAGGCTGCACGCTAATGCTGACCCTGCATCAGGGATACTGACAGATGTAGATGGTGCTTGCTGTTGTTGTGCTGTCGTTTCGTGGTACCGTAAGCATGAACATGGCTGCGATGTGTCCTGGTGACTATAGCAATGGCAATGACATTAGCGTCGTCGGTGTTGGTGGTGGTTTGTGCAGGTGGTGTCAGCCGCTGTGATATTCGGGCTATTGCTGGATCTTTGACGAGCTGCAGCGGTATTGTTTTTGTTTGTTTGTACTTTTTTCTTCAGTGACCTGCTAAGTCGGTCCACTATCGCAGGGCTTCGATCCTCATAAAAAGGAAGAAGCAGAAGAGGTTCTCGAGAGGAAATTAACGGAAGGAGGAACCAATCAACAACCACGGTCCTCTGACTCGAAGCTGCGAGACTTACAGACATGAGCTCCAGAGAAGCTGTCAGACTAAGCGGGTTAATTAGGGAGATACGCAAATAGACAACATGAGCACTTTTTTTGGCAATGCGTCCTGGCAACAGGTCCAGCAGACGTGCTCAAGCGCATCAGTCGAGCGTAAGGAAGTGCTGCTCGGATGAAGATGAGTTTCGGCAAAGCACGATTGCTACCGGTCCGTGCATTACAACAAGCCAGTGATTTGCCTTTTGCTCTACGCAATACGCCTACCGTTTGCAAGCACTGAAGGCTGACGGCTGAGGATCCCCGGCTGAAAGTATGTCTTTCGTTGTGCTTTTCACGCAGAGCTGGAGAGTGTAGCTTCTCTTTCGCAGCCCTTCTGCCGTGGAGCTGCGCTGTTTTGCCGAGGATTTCAAGGGAACATGGGTCGATGCTGATGGGACACGTGGCCAAAGAAAGCAAGGCATGCCACAAATGAAGTGAGACCTTTCGAGAAGCAGGATGAGGCAGCAAAGCTAGGTGCCCGAGGTGCAGCCTAGCCGTCACATGCAGGTTTGCTTCAGCAGTAGACTCGTAGACTCTGTGCGTCTGCCATGCTCAGCTTCTGTTGTCTTCGCTCTTTGCCTCAGTGCGAGTCCGAGCAGCTCAGGAACAATGTGCATGTTGCCGAGGATGCGGACAGGGTTTCAGAAAGTCACGCATTTAAGAGAGGCAGCGATACAACTTCTGCACAAGCCACTAGTAGATTGTTTGTTCAGCGAAATTCTTGCAGAGACATGCAGGGACATGATTCTGCGATGCGAAGTACCGATTTCATGAAGAGACTGAGTGGTCCATTGCAGCAGCTTTGTCATCACACTGTGACACATGAGTCAAGACGATCAAGCGCCGATGAGAGAGGCCGCTCAATTTGGAGTTTTCGGCCAATTGGTCTGGTGCTTACAGCGGTCATAGTGACGCCCACATCTAAGCCGTGAATACTTCAGATTCTCAATAGAGTTCGTATGTCTGAGATGCTGTCAACGGCATCGCCGAGGTGGCAACCATAACACGCCCTCCGCTTCGCCAACTCCGCCTGGAGCTTTGGCAGCCCGAGGCTGGGCTATGGCGGCGCATCGCAAGCGGCTACGGCCCATGAGTTGCAGCGTTGAGTCCAGGGCAGCTTACAGTGGCGCTGTGGCAGAGCGGGGCTCAGTGTATTGAGGGCTCTCTGCATGCCGATTTGGGCGAGTTCGTTCGGCTGCTCTGCTTGGCACAGAATGCCAGGGGTTCCCGTTTCGTGCAACGGCTAGGTGCTACATTGACTGCGCAAGCAAACCAACAGCTGGCCGCTGCCTCGTCCGTGACAGAAGCTGGAATGGCTGCGCCGTGTCTTTGCATCAGATTTGGCGCTTCCCGGGTGGGAAAGTCTCGACTTGGCTTCGAAAGGCAACTGCCGGGCGATCATCGGCACACATGCATGCAAGAATGCTTATCATTTGCACGATTCCTGGTAGAGGTATTGAGATTTCTGGGCAAAATGAGTCGTCATCAAGAGAGCGGCTTGTTGACTGGTGTTTTTTGACAACTCGCAGCAGGCAGCCTTTGAAGAAGGCTTGAGCGAGCAGGCGTCGTCCTGCTCTGCACCAGGGTCGGAGATTGGCGAAGGTCCTTAGGCCGGTAAGCCTTGAGTGGAGAAGGCCGCTGCGTTCCGTCCCACGTTTGCATGCAGGTCTCATGCTTCAGTGCTTTTCACAAGCCGCGCGTGATTGCTCAGGGTTGGCTTGCCATTTGGGATCCTGAATATGGCTGCTTGCATAGCACCTAGAGGCTTGCATGTCCCAATGTTGGCACTTGCTTTTGTCTGTTGTGCTGAAAGACGGGACATCGGGAAAATGTGGAAGAGTGGCGACTGCACAAATCAGCTTCAAGATGAGGTTACGGACCTTGGGGTCTCTCGACACCGAGCGACCAGTGACTCGGCACAGCTGCTGGCAGCCCCCCCGCCTCCGCCTTGCATCGCCTTGCATGGAAAGGTGGAAGGCAACAAACACATCCATGAAGCCGAGAAACTGAAGCCCGGTGAGGCACCCCGTTTAGTTCATGAAGAGTTAGTTAGTTGACATTCACACCGCATCATGACAACGACTTCTTAGCGCCGTTGCTCCAGAGAAGCACCACAAAGGAGGGCAGCAGGGGATGAGATTACTGTGCTGAGGGTGGCTTTCGTGTGCTCTGGTTTTGCCCTCGACAGCCACGCTTAGGAACATCTCCCTCAGCGACTTCGCATGGATGCTTTCCAATGGCACAACCAACCAGATGATGACTTCAAAGCTTCAGAAGGAGTGATGCCCACTGAACTTGCCTCACAGACATTTTTGTGAGAGCATGTCGAATGTTGTCCTGGCAGGATGGAACTATGGTATTTGTTCCTCTGACGGAAGCGAGCCTCCACGAGATGACGCACTGACATTTCTCCGAGGGGGCATGAATGCAGTTGGATCTTGGAGCTTGTAGCTTCTGTAGTACAAGAAAAATTGAGAATGAGCCACAGGAATCTGCGTTGATGTCCTCTACCTCCTATCGTGCATTTATCTGGCACAGTACTCCTATGGCTTACCATGACTGCTGGTGATGGGCTAACACACATGGAAGTTGACCTCCAGGATTTGCCAGCAGCCGAGTGTCTGATGCCATTGCTCTTGCCCATCGCCGGATGGCATGCTGGGCTTCTTGCATCTCTTGAAGTATACGCTACCAACCCGCAGGCACTTTCTGCCTTGCACGCGATTTTTAGGAAAGGCGGCGCTTGGTAAGCAAAAGGCGCAGGCCTCGCGTGGCCGCGAGAAGTTTGCTGCCCTTACCAAGCCAAAGCAAGCTCCTTCTGAAATTTTGTTCGGCTTTGGTCGCTTCTGTGTCGCAGACTGCTGCCTGCTTGGCAAGTGTTTGCGCTCCCAGCGGCTGTTGATTCGAAAGCCTCACCCTGAGATGCCCTTGAGGGGACACTCTGCAGCTGTGGCCAAACTCGGAGTGACGGAGGAACGCCATCTTCGTCAAATGAACTATAATGAACTTTAATGGCTCTGCGGATGCTACATCCTGGCTTCACAATGGAAGCAGACTCCTTCGACACTCCTAGCTCCTGGCTTCGGCACAGGCCGTATCTCGAGCAAGGGGGAAATTCAGGTGTGGAAACTGCAAGGCTCCACAGCTCCGCGCAGGAGGCAGACGAAAGGGGCACTTCTTGAACTGGTATATACTGGTATTTTCAATCTGCACTGATTTCGGAGTCCCTCTAGACTGAGCTACTGCTGGTAGTGATTCTTGCCCTGATGAATCGCGAAGGTGCCCGCGGCAACCGGGTCTGCGCCACTGCTTGGCCCGGGGGCTCGGATCTTGCCAGAGTTAGGTTCGCAACCACCATCCTTTGCACCAGCCGCGCCTAGACTGAATATATTTAAGAAAAATTATGAGATTAAATGTGGCCGGGGTTTAGTCATCTGAAATAAGGACTGTTTGGGTTCAGCGATCGTCATTTTCTGAAGTTTTCCACGAAATTGCAATCTTCTTTTCATACTTTTACGCCATTTTCCATACTTGGTCATTCCGTTGTACCTGCTTTTAGATCTTCCTGGAGCTCTTAACAGTTGGTGATTCCGGCCGCTTGACGTCGAAATTCCGGTCAGGAATGTTGGAGAGCTCTGGAACACACAACAATGGTATGAGCAAGCATGTGTTTCTTTTGTGATTTCCCTGGTTGCTTCGTTTCCATGTCAGCTTCATATATATTTTGCTTGTTTCCTGTAAGGCATCAATGTGAGCGTTGTGTTTGCGTCCTGAAAGTCGTGCTGCAGACACCGAGCCGAGGCCCTTGCTCTGCATAGTGGCCCTCTTCGCTGCATCGGCACTTTCAGATGCCTTTGCAAAGGCAGGAAGCCGTGTGTTTATTCTCACGTGCAGCATCCGCCTGCTGAATTGGTTGTTGTAGCTTTGATCATGCTTACTGTCAAACCCACGCTCCCGAGATGTCTCGCGCGTCTTGAAAAGCCTTCCACTTGGAGGTGAACCTCTGGCAGGCTCAGTGGGATGCGTCGCGACCCCAGTCTGTCGAGACAAGACAGCACAATGCGGATTTATACAGTCTTCGTCAGCCAGCATTGGTCTTGGGAGTCTTGACATTCACCAACTTCTTGAGCTTGCGAAGGAGCAAGAAGTACAACGAGTACAAGAAAAGGAAAATCCGCGAATGGAGTTCTGCTGGTTACCATGTCGGCACTGTGACTTGGCTGAAGTCGAACGCATCAGGCAGTTCCCTGTTTTCTGCCCGGCGGCCGAGTGCTACCAAGGCAAGGGATCGTGCCGGTGAGGGCGTCCTTCTCGGCAAGGCCGAGAGCATCGTGGCCCATCTAATCATGGGGGCACACAGACCACTCTTTGTGCGTGGCAGGAAGACGAGAATGTTGCCGTTGATCCCGAAGCTCTTCAACGCTTGGCCAAGGAACCGGTGATTCTAAAGATGCGCTGCCATGTTTACAGCACCGTTTGCAACCAATCCCTATACACTGCTACACACTACTGATGGTGGAGTTAGGCTTTTTTGGTCTCTGAGGTGTGTGCATGTGCATGCGTGTGTGTGTGTGTGGATGCGTTTGCGAACAAAGACGCTGCCAGGCTGGATCGGTCCGGACGTGCCATCAAAGAGGGCGAGAAAGTAGATGGGCTCGGCACTTTCGCAACGTTGTGTCAGTCGCATGATGCCGTAGAGAAGACAGGCTCGTGTTGGCACGATGGGAATCCTTGCGACTGCTTGTTACTCATTTGTGCATGAAGGCCGTCTGCAAGACTCTGCCAGTCCTAAAAGACGTGTGATATCATATATCATATCCCTTGATTGAACAGCCTCCATGACGACTAGAGTTTACGCAAGGTTGATGCCTTGGTCATACAAGACGTATCGTGGCTTGCACTCTGCACAGGCGCCGTTGTCTGTACCCTGTAATCTGACTCGGTAACCCGTGCTGTCGCAGGCGCCAGAAGGATTGGAGGATTTCCTAAGCAGATACAACAGCCGGATGCCCAACATGTGCTTTGGGTTTGTCTGCGAGGTACACGGCGTGTAATCTGGTGTGAGTCCATGCTGCCATAGAATCCAGAGCTCGTTGCAAGACCATGAATCAATGAATCTGACCTTCTTTCTGCCGCTAAGAAATGGACAAGAGTGTGGAGAGCATCCTCGGCCCGCGAGCACTGGACGAGTTCAGGTCTTCCGGCACAAGTTCGGTGGGTCGAGCGATGCATTAGCGAGGAATTCGAATGCAAAATATTGTTGGAAGTCTCCCATCTTGCAAGCCATGGAAAGGCAACGATGCGCTGCAGCTGCAAGCAGGGTCCAGTTAAGAATCGGCCCGCATGTGTCACTCAGGACGAACATGGCAGTCTTCAAAGGGAAGGTGCCGCAGTTGCTGCGTTGACATGTTTTCCCGAGCCGCCAGCCAGTCTCTAATCTCACGATTGGCAGTCGCAGGGCTGGGCTAGGAATGGCTAGCTGCTAGCTGTTTGGCGCAATGAAACGTCCCACCACATTGACCTCAAGCAGCCCGAAGCGATGTCCCAATTCAAGCTCCAATCTTTGATGGAGAGGGTGTGCACCGCGATGGGGCTGCAAGTGCAAGGAGCTGCATCACAGCATTTGCTTCATCACGGTCAACACGAAACATGCAGGCGGCATTCAAGGAGACAAGGCGACAACATCGGCCTAACCGCAGGATATGGGAGGCAAGGGGACAGCTGAGAGGACAGAGAGCATGCGAGCCCACGCCTCGCTTGAAAGACTTGTGAGGCGAAGGGATTTTGGACTCTCAAACAAAAAATGTGTGGGGAAACATGTTTCCTGGTACGAACTCTGGGAGACAATGCAGACAAAGGCAGGCATGCCATTCTCTGCAGGTGAAGCATACATCCGTCCATCCGGCGTGCTGGGCTGCTTGCAATGTACCTGTATACAGCCAAGAAACAGTGTAGCTTCCGTTTAAGTGTATGCCTTGAAAGTACCAATGAAATTCACAAGCATTTGCATGAACATCTCTTCCAGGACGAGTACCGTGTGATCCGAACGTTGACTTGGCCTGGAGGCTCTGAACAGCTGCTTCGAGTCGTAGAGCCTCCCGACATCGTTCTGATCTGCCGCGCTACAGTCACAGCTCACTGAAGCACTGAGCGCGTGGAGGTGGTGCTACTGGTGGTGGGCCGACATCGATCATGCTGCCGCGACTTAAGCAGTCTGTGCGGAGGGAAATGCATCGTGTCGGTGACAATCACGTTTCGAGGATCGGTGTTCTCGACATGTCCTCCCGCAGTTCTCGCCTTGCGAGCCGTGCAGTGTATGAGGCCGGGTCTCTTGTCAAATGCGATGTGCTGCGCAGTATCATGCCAGGGTAGTTTCATTGCTAGTATCGGTTGGCTCGCAATTGAAATCCTGCGGTTCTTAGTTCCATCTCGAAGAACGCAAGAAGGACACCTGCACTGTTTGAATTGCCGGTAGGTCTCTTTCTCTCACTAGCTAACGCACTTTGACATGCTTGAGCCAAGCTTCTTATTTCCAAGCTGACAAGGCAGCGTTCAGGACAACCTCTAATGTAGGTGCATTCGAAGAACTTTTTAAAAGATCCCTGCCTTTTTTTTGATTCAAGAACCGGCACACTACCCCGCGGTGGTCACCTGCAAGCGGTCATCCTTTGGCGCAGCCGCAGTGTGCCAGGTGCAGCCCTCGGCGCTGCTCGTGGAGCTTTGCAAGGAAAGGGCCGGAGTCTCGGTTCGACAACTGGGGCAAGAGTCAGAGTCCGAAGACATGAGAACATGAACTTCGTAAAATTTTGCGGCCCGTGCAAATGTCTGTGCCATCCAACACTGGAGTCACAGAGATCATCAGGGGATCAGGGGGTCTGACTCGTCTTATCTCAGTCTTCTCTCAGATCGGGCAGCAGCTGATCATGCCCTGTTCTCAGCGTGAAGGGATGACCGCGATGGCTCAGCGGATCAGATCTGGCAGAGATGGTTTGTCACTGCTTGCCCAAGGAGGACCTGGTGCATGTTTTGATCCCAGGCCTCGAGAGCACAAGGAGGCTGTGAAGAACTATGCCCGTGGATTTGCCACAAGTGTGCCTGGCTTGCTTGGTCTGCTTTCTCCGGGTTGGGCAGTTGGAAGGCGTGAATGACCTTTCAGCTGTGGACAGCAAATCCTCACCGCCTTCACGGAGAGCAGCATCACATCGACACCATCCACGGAGACAGCGAGGTCCGCCGGGGGTGTTTGGTGCAATGCACTCTCCAAGGCACTCGAAGGCCTGAGCAAATTCCTGGGGACCAGAGCTGCGGCAAGAGAAGCCAGTTGCAGCTACTCGCTACTGTTGCCAAGCACCCGTTTTCGTTTGCTCTTTGTTCGTTCTCAGTTCTCTTCAATCTGCTGCCGTTGTTGCTACGCTTGCTCTACATTCAGGGTTCTGTGATTCAGGGAGTGGGTTGGCAGAGCAAGTGTAGTGAAATACGAAGATGTCCAGAGCGTGCTAGATCTTCCTCAGGAAGCACGCGAACAACTGTAATGGGCAGCCTCCCTCGGAACTTCATTTTGGTTTGTTCGATGTCCCACCTCCCGACCGTCCCGACCCACCTCCCGACGCAGTACTATTAATTAGCACTTTCCTTACTGCTGAAGCAATAATAATAGTAATAGTCCTGTGGTTGGGGGTTCTTCCCTGCCCGACCTCATAGACACAATACTGCTTTCGGTGAAGGGGGCAAAGCGAAACAAACCATAATCCTGTGGTGGGCCGGGCTCGACCGCATAGACATAATACAACTTTCGGTGGGGGGGGGGGGCAAAAACAAAAAAGCATAATGATCCTGTGGTGGGTGGCAGGCTCTGTTCCTTCAACAAACAGCATAATCTTCATCCTTGTCCGACCTCATAGACATCATACCTCACCCAAACCTGAAGCCACCAGTGCCCCGGCGCAGTGCTTACAAATCCCAGGCACTGCACGGGTCTCTTCCCCTACACCTCGACGAATGGTTTCTCTTATTTGTTCCAGCAACTTTGACGCCTCGCACCCCCACCCTTAACCCCACCGCACCCTGCCATGCCCCGACCCCTTTCCCTTCCCCGGCACCCCACACCCCCCCTCCCCCCGTGTGCGGTCGTAGAGACTGCGCGTTCTGACTTCCCGCCGGCACCTGCAACTTTCGCTTGCAACATGTCCTTCGTGGAAAGCAGGCGCTCAATCGCTGGACAAAGGGGGAGCCCTACGCGGAGGCTGTGAAGGAGTTCGCTTGAAGCCAAGTGAAGGAAAGCCTCGCCACTTCTTGTAGCATCCACCAGTGGCATTTGCGAACTTCAACAGCTATCAATATGCATCACGCTTTCTTGCTGTCACAAGGTCTCACAGCCAGCTGGTGCGATACCCAAGTTGCTCTGCCGGAGTCCAAGCTGATCTTGGGTTGGCTGCGGAGTTGGAAGCATGTGTAATCGCAAAAGGCCTTGGAGACGTTCGCAGCTCCACGATGGAGCGAATCCAGAAAGAGCAAGGCAATGAAACGACGGTGAAGGCCGCTGTACCGGTTCCTGCACGTCCGTTTGCATCTAAAAATCCGGCCCACTTAGTGATCGGCGTGTTTGCACGGGAGCCCTCGCGGTGCTGATCGCACAATACATTCAGTGCAAAATGCTCCGCAGTGATGCGGTGCGGAAGGCACAGGAGGGACAGGAAAAGTTCTCCCAAAAGCCAGAAGAATCTGCCAACTCGAATGACCCACCGTGACTCACCAAGAGTTATCCACGTTCATGACCGGGCCGGAAAGATTCAGGCTCAATGCAGGCGACAGATGGCAGCATTTCATGCCTTGCTTTTTTCAGAATCTTTCAGTTGAGTGGTTCGCGCGCAGGAGATAGATGAATGTAGGTCACAAAGAAGTTTGTCCGAAACAACAGCTGAGAGGAGAGCACCCTGAGGGGTCCGCATTCACATAGTCCTTTGCGAGGACCTCACTCACTCACCACGAGCCAAGCAGCTTGCGCAGCACGCTCGGGTCGTTTGCTGTGGTGTGTTTTGCTTTTAGTCGGAAGGGCAGGCATGGCCTCAAGATCGTGCAGTGGAACTGCGTTTTCGACCAGCCAAAGCTTTGTGCAAGGCGTGGCATCATGTCTATGGCAGCCTCTGGACACAAGGCCTCGAAAAGACGCGGGGAGTGTGCAGCTTCTGTATCGTCCAAGCTGGCACAGGTGATTTTAGCCATCATGGACACAGATCGCGTGGGTCCTGCAGCCTGCTCAGCTGGACTGCATAGGTCAAGGCAGCATCGGTTTACGTAGTTTACAGCTGCATCATAGCGTAGGATGCTGCGCATGCTGTCGAAGGTCTCAACGTGGTTGGAACGGGCTGGGGCTGTACTCCTAGCCGTCAGAACCCGAGTATGGCCTGACTCGAAGCCGCTGCTCAGAGAAGCGAGAACCATTCACCAAGAGCTCACACAGCCTGAGCCCAGAGCAGCTGTCATGTCTGCAGTGAAGGCCGCCGATGCATCAGACATCGAGAACAATCGAGAGAGTTCTCGGCTCGGACCAGCGGAGTGCCTGCACATACTTGTGATACACCCTCAACTCTGCGACTGGTTGAGGCCTAGCGGCTGACAGCCGCATGGGCTTGCAGGAGCGAAAGGTGGGCCTTGCTGTTTCCCTTTGCCCGACTCTGCAACTAAGCTAATTAAAAACTGGCAGAGACATGGCAAACCTGGGTCATGTCGCCACGAAGCTGCTTGTGCCACAAAGTCACCAAGGAGCCATGTAGCCCCCTACGGTTGTTCGTTCTCGCTACTAAACTCTCACAGTCAGTCACAGAGTCACAGATGAACAAGAGATGCAAGATGATGCACGCCCAAGATGCTACTGGTAGGTGCTGAAGAGCAAGCGGTGTTCTGTTGCTTCGCCAGTTGTTCAACTTAGCACGCCATGCACAGAAGGTGCGACGGGCAAGAGCCAAGAACAACGTCAGGCCGGCTCTCCGCAGGAACTTCGGCTTCGGGCTTCCAAGGCCCGAAGGGAAAGAGCTCCCGCACCTGAAGCGTTGCTCACTCTGTGGTTCCGTCTTGGGGACCCAGCAGCCAAAGCGAGGACGTAACAGCAATGCGGGTCTAAGGGGTGAAGGTTTGACTGCGAAAGCAAGACGGGCAGGTGCGGCTTCCGGGTTAGATACGCAGCGAGCACGATTCGACTCCCTGCTGTTCGAATGTACAGGAATCAAGAGCTAAGCCAAAAAACACTGGAAATCCCGAAGCGCTCAAAACATGTAGTGCTTGCTGCAGTCAGGCATGGCACTGCTCTATTGGACTTCAGACGAATTGCACCGCTTTACAGGCATTTTTTCGAGTCTTCGCAGGTTGCCGCACAAGCACGGCACGCCCTCGAATTGGATGGTCGAGGACCGACGCCAGTCGGTACCGAAAATGATCTAACCATCAGCAGGCCTGGCCTCTGCATAAGCATCCCAGGACCACTGGGGTTCTTCCTGAACAACGAGGCAAGCAGCAAGTATTCGCCCTGGCAAAAGTCGCTACCTTGAGCTCGGAGGCACTCGAGTTTCTCAGCCGCCGGCAGCAAAGGCTACTGCAAATGCACGTGACCTAGCGGATCCCCTTTGACGGGGCTCGCACAGCAGCGGCTTACTCACTCGTTGTGCTGCTGTTTCATGAGTGAGGACTCGGCTGAAAGACCTCGTCCACCACACAACGCCCCGGAAACATTGGGAGGCGCTATAGTTGCGCTGGCTGCTAACCTGCTGGGCCATGGTCCACATGGCTGGTCGTTAGGTTTCGCAGGTTTGGACTGGTTCGCTTCAGAACGTGGCTTCCATCTCGTGCAGACGGCTGAAGAGCTCTACGTCGTGCGTCCCGGTGAGCGCATCCCGGGTCCAGAGACGCTTCTCCCAGGTGGGTTCACTGTGTCTTTGCTACTGTGAGGCCCCCGCCACCCCGGCAAAGAATCCAACGTGTAGCGTTTGGGAGACCGATTTGACAATGTGAGCACAGGTCAAAAGCCGATTGGCCTCCGCTTCGAGCTCATGCCTTAAGGGCTTCCAGACCGTCACTGCAGTCCAGGTTACGTTTGTCACGGCCCGATAAACATCCGAGGTATGACCGCTTGGAGATTCCAGATCATTATCTGCGAGCGTGAAGCCTACGTAACAGCTTGGCTTAGCAATGCCCCGTCGCCTTGACTCTTCTGATCTCTTCATGCACGCACAGAGCGACCGCTCAGGAGGCCGGCATGGAGAAGCACTCCGATGCTCTCGCACAGCGTCTCCTGGAAGATGGGGAGGACAGAAGGATCTAACGGGGGTTCTACATGATGAAAGCAAGAGAGCCATGTGCTGGTAGAAAGAGCAGGCACGCAAGGCAAGGCTCGCATTGGCAGGCCCTGGAGCCGTTCGATCCTACGGAGCTGTCCTGGTGGTCTTCTGGGGCAATCGAGGTTACCTGGCAAACGTTGGTTCACTCTCTTGCTAGCAGCACTCCTCCAACCATGCTTGCGAT
>CAJNDT010000755.1:0-144507 GCA_905221615.1 Symbiodinium sp. CCMP2592 | reverse complement strand
TCATTTAGCACTTCCCTCATCTTTAATTAAGAGATTGGCCTCTGGCGAAACCATTATTATTCTCCCACCGATGGGATAATTGAACCTAATATTCATCATTAAGGGCTCATTGAAGAAGCTAGCATATTGGTACCGCCAAGGAAGATTCAGTCGAACACAAATTATCGAAATTATCAAAAACATTATTTTCCGTCTTCCACGAATAATGATTACAACTGAATTGAAGACTACAAACAGAATTGGTGGATTCCGAAAGCACAATTACTCATACATAAGTCATTCTGAGTGCCTCACCATTGATCCCTCACCATTGATCCAGATGAGCACAAGTATTACCTACCTAGAGATTACAAGAATATCGCGATTATCCTCGAGATGACAATATTATTAATAGATGGACTCTCGAGATTAATCTATAAATCTACGTATACGAATTAGATGCCCGCCGAGAACGTCCATCACCATTATTCATTTTCATTATCCTCTATGCAATAGCAAGGTGTTCCACCTTTAAACTTATTTAATGAAGATTACATTGAGATTACCGATGATATTGATATACCAGAGGCCCCTAACGCATCTTCGAGCGCATTAGTTAGAGAAGAGTATTCGGTATTGGTCCCAGCGGCAGATACCACTGCCAAGAAGCGCAAAGGCCGTTATTGAGGATTCATTTGCGGAATTGCTTCGTTCATTGGACGAAGATTATTATATTTCTTGTCCTCGGTTGAGTACGCCTCAGATTGGCTTGCTTCACGACTCAATTTTATTTTCTGCCCTGGCATTACATTATATTATATTATCGATTAGAAATACGTTGTCTGGATTGGACACCAGCTCAATTAATTCTGCATTTCTGGACAAAATAATGATGGATTGCTGGAATCCATTTTTCCGCTGCGATTGTAATGTACCGACGGGGTGGCGGGGTAGGGAGGCGGTAGCCGTCGCTATCCACCACCTCCACCACAAAATACGAATAACAAATCCATTCCTAGAAAAACTTAAAACTTTATACGCTGCGCACCCACCAGCCACCACCCACCACTCCTCACCACCTACCATCCACCCTGCACCACCACCTTGGTGGGGTGATGGGTGGTGGCGTAGTGGCGTGGTGGGGTGATGGTGGGTGGTGGGGGTGGGGTGGTGGTGGGTTGGGGTGGGGTGGCGGCGGGTGGTGGGGTGCCGGCCAGGCCAATCCCGAGGCCTAGAAATATGAATTTTCAGGCCTGGAAACATGAATTTTATATGAACTTTTCAGGCCTCGAACTATGAACTTTTTATGAATTTTTTAGCGCGGGCTGTTCCTCGCGTGGCGCCTCAGCACCAATCAAAGTCACAAAACGTGCATTGGTTAGAAGACGTCACCAGACCAAGCGCATGCGCATCCTTGAGGTCCTTCAATAGGCAGAAGATACGGCTGCACAAAAGTTGGCGGGCTGGTTTGATAAGTGCCTAAAGCACCTCAGTCCCGCAATCGGGTGCCCTGACGCCGTCAACCTTTTTATGGCTTAAGAGTCTGCCTTGGGATTTGCTCCCGCTCCTCTCGATTGATGCTTGTCATTCCGCTTGAGTGGGCTTCAGTTCAGATTATTTGGCTCTTTAAGCCCAAAATATTGCCGATAAATGCCCCTCTTCACCCGCAGCTCACATGCAGCTACTTCCCAAGGCGGACAGGTCATTCCTTCAGAGGGCGGCTCTCCGGTCTGCGCAGTTTGACCGCGTCCCCCAGCGATAGACGTAGTTCCGCCATAGCAAAATCACCAGTGCTTTGCAGTTAGTTCGCTACCCGGCTGAGATCAGCCCTGCAGCGGTGTAGCACTATTCAGAACCGGAGTTCGTGCAGTGAGCGGCTTTTGGAGGGGGGCTTGGAAGGCTTCTAAGTGAAAAACTCCAATAGCGTTTCGAGAATCGTCAGGTGTGCGCAATATTCAAATAACAGCAATCAAGCAGAAATCTCAAAGTGCTCCAGAATGCAATCACTCGGTCACAGACTTTTGCCTGGATGCAATGAGCCAGTCTTGAGCCAATGCCAATTGGTAGGCATTGTGTCCGTGGGTCCAATATGAACTGAACAGTGACCATGCAATCTAACACGGCCCCTTGATTGCGATAATCCTTGTCGACAATCACAACTGTGCAATTTCAGCTCATGATAATATAGTATAATCACAATCACGCAATGGCGAAATAAGAATTCGTTGAATCGAAACTCGAATCTACTCAAACTAACGGCTTCAACGGTAATAACAGTTCTACAAGGCCAACTCTCACTCTTTTGCAATCGTAACTGTGGCAATGTCTTGCAGTCGGCCAATCAACCACTGAAAATGTGCAATCATCATCCAGTAAAATCCTCCACCGCCCCGCTACCACCACCCGCGACCCCGCCACCCCATCATTGTTTCTTTTAACCCACAAGTTAACTTTTGCTAACTTATGTTAACTTTTTCAGCTTATGCTAACTTTTTATCTAACTTATCTAACCTCCTAGTAACATCTATGTCTTAACTTCAGCCCCACGCACAATCATAGTATGTGGACGGCTTGCTCCAGCCACTGCACTGTGATCCAGCCCTCGGTTGTACCGGCCCCGCCCTGCTGGCCACGGATGCCACCGCGTGAAAACGTGGATCAGCAGATACAGCGAAGCTGGCAGCTTCGTCGGGGTGTGGACAAGTTTCGCTAGAAAGACCTGAACGCAGTGTGACACTCTGCAAGCTTTGAAGCTTCGACACTCGCTCTTTTAGTCCTCCCCTTGCATGTCGAGCATCCTCAGCAAAGCCTTGGGATCCATCCCGAGAGGCATGAGTTCCCGGGAGACCAGCTCGCGCTTCGCCCCTTCCACTTTTGCAGACATGTTCAGCTTGCAGCGGACAATTCCCTGCTTTGTACGCATCAACAGAGACGACTCCAGCAGCTTCGTTGCTCTCACGCTCTCCAAGGAAACCGTGACTGTGGGTGAGCGCGAGCTTGAAGTGCTCGGATCCGGACAGCGGAATACAGATGCCCCACCACCTGCATTCTTGCATCCGTCGTGCAGCCGGATCTACATATCACAATCCCTTCTGACCCAAAGTGCAAGTGTAAGCTCCAGCCCATGCGGCCAGGCCACTTCCATCCACTAAGACGAAGAAGCCTCGATCAGGCGACACCGCAAATGTCTGCAGCGGCTCCCGGGCAGCCGCGCAAGCAGCTGCTCCTGGAATCAGGGCGGCATTGAGAAGCGCGGGACCTTCAGACTCCAACACCTCAGGTTCCGGCACAGCAGTGATGCTACATCAAAAAACATCGTGATGAAGCCTCGGCCTTTACTTCAACCCTACTCACCAACACACTTCAAACGTCACTTCAGATGCAAACTCTGCTGGTGGTATTCTTCGCTGAGACGGGGTCTATCGAGATGTCTTCAGGAGATGCAGCCATAGTCTACTGTAGAGTCCGCTTTGATTGCTTTCTCTGCTGCTTGGGATGTTCGTTAACCGGAATCGGCATAGGTTCACGGGCATGCAGCCTGCACAATAATGAAAAAGACCGTTACCTAAGCTCCAACCGTGCTGTTGACAAATATCACATTTCACAACGAACACCCTGCATGGTTTCACACGGCTTCGGTGCATGTCAGGTTGTACCCTATGAGACAGGTGGGCAGATGGGAAACAAGTCTTGAAGACCTGTTTGGCACTCAGTGGAAGAACACATGTCCTCCAGCCAGAACCTCGTGAATGTGTGCGTTCCTAACACAAAATCAGACAGGTAAGGTTTTGGAAGGCAAAACTTTGCATGTGTGTGGATACAAAATTCTATACTGGGCTTGAACAAGTTCGTAGATTTTGTGCGTCAGACCGTGCAGTTATCCCACGAATACCAGCATTCTTAATGGTAACTGCGCTTTACGACTGCGTCTTTTGTCTTGCTTTGTTTTCAAGGGTTCGGAGGTGTATGGTTTGGACAATGTTTTTTTGCACATCGTGCGTCTTGCGAAAACTTGTTGAGTCGTACTGCTAGTTGTAGGGCCTTGTAGGGTAGGTAGCAGTAGCAATAGTGGTAGTAGTGGTAGCAGAAGAAGAACGTCGTCGTAGTCGCACCGTACTAGTACCAGCAGCAGTAGTAGTAGCAGCAGTAGCAGTAGTAGCAATAGTAGCAGTAATAGCAGCAGCCGCAGCAGGAGGAGCAGTAATGGCAGGGGCAGCAGCAACAGCAGTAGTAGTGGGACAGCTGCACAAGGCTTGGGGCGTGACATCGTTTCAGGTGTGCAGGAGACGAAGTCTAGGCTTTGCTGTTGTTTCTGAAAGGCGGATGTGGGGTTTAGGGTCAAGACTTTTGTGTTGCACTGGTTTTTGGGCTCAAAGGTTTTGGACACAATGACTCGTTTTGCACTCGTTGCTGTCGAGTTCAGGCGTCTTAGTTAGAGTGTGCAGCCCTTCTTCCGGGATGTGCAATGAGTGTAATCATCTTTGATGAAGCCAACAATGCGTATCAGCAGCCCGCCAACCCACTCCCCCTTGGAAGCACGGAATAATGAAGCCTTGGAAGCACGGAATGTTAAAGCTAGAACCGAAAACATGAATTTGGCATGGCGCCGCGAGAGTTTGCGTAAGCTTAAACAACTGGAACCCTCCTACGGCGTGGTTCGTTTGGGAAGAATCAGATTTCAAGGAAGGCAGTAAGAAAGGACCAAGCCGCCATTCGGAAGAGCAGTGCGCCCTGGGAGTTGTGTGCCAAAGCGACTTCCAGGCCACTCACATGCTCCGTGCAGCTCAAAACATCGCCTCACGGGCTTTACCAACCAAAAGTGTCCATGCGAATACTACCAACGAGAATGAGAAGGCTGATGAGGTTGTCATGCAGCTACTAGTTCTGGCCCCAGGTAGTCGTGCCCAGCATCACAGTGGATAAATGTGTTTTGCATTCCTGATATCTCGTCCTGACCTATGGCCTCTAGGAAGCAGCCAACTCCTCATTTCTGCCTGTGCTGCAGGCTCCATTCGAAACCTCGGAGAATCTGGAGGGCAGAAATGCGTGAGAGAACCGCAAAACTCAGAGGATCCTGACTTTAGCAGTGTTGTGAAATTGAAAAGTGGGGCACGGCTGCCTTCGCGCTACGTACCCAGCTGCAACATGACGAGATCAAACTCAAAATGCAAAATCTGCTGGCAAGTCTTGTGACATGTTCACAACAACCCTCCCCAAAATTCATACTTTTCCTCTGGGTCCTAATATTCCCGAGTCATCGCGCTCTGTTCCGTTCATATTGGAACCTGCTGCAATTCTGGTGTGACGCCACTTCCCGCAACATGCGAATCGAATGTAGAGGCGTGCGCGGCCTGTGGCTTCCTCACACCAACGGCTGCTTCTTTAAATGGCCATTGCAACCCGGAAACACGGTGCACACGGCATCTTCGGTTTGCAAGGTGGGTCCGTCGCCAGCACCGGCAAGCTCGAAGCCTCCATGCGAGAGGGATCCTTTTAAGTGGGGCTCCGCCACCGTAGCAAAAGGGTCTCAGAAAGCCTCAGATTTATAACGTATGTGCTTCAGACTTCAGACTTTGCTGGATTTATTTCTTTGTGCCTCCTGCAGCGAAAGGACGGGCCTGTGCAGCAGGTTTTACTGCAGTTGTCTGGAGAGCTGAAGAGCTCAGAGAAGTTCCGTATCCAAGGCGATTTGAAGGGTCTAGGTTTCCGATGCATCCTTAGAGTGTGCTGGAGAGCATTGACGGTTGAAACGAATGCATGGATCGGCAGTGGCCTCAAGTATGCCTCTTGCAAGCCGTCATGGACTCCGCAAAGATTCCAACTGCGTCACATGTTGGTATGAACGAGAAGAATAGCTTCTTGCACCCCTGCAAAGCCTCCGGAGGCGACCAGAAACCCCGTGTGAGCCGTTTCCCAGTGTGCAGCATGTGGAGGATGAGGACCGTGAGCCACCCACAGTGGCTTAGCTTCCTGGTTAAGTGAGGAAAAGCTCCCAGGACTCTCCCAGGGTAACTTGTTAAACTACTTATCAACTGCGTACTTGACCGAACGAAACAACAAGCTCCCGCAATGCTTGGCTGAAAGGTTGCCAGGTTTCTTACGTGTTGATGCTTCTTACTTCTAATGATTCTAATGTATGGTTCTACCGCAGGAGATCTCTGTGACTGTTTTAGTCTCGTAAAGAAAGCCATTGTAAAGAGATAAGTTTCATGCGTCGCCGATGACGAGTCCACACAAGCCACTATTCAGGTCAGCACGACAATCTCTACAGGTTTACAGCTGTGGATGCGATATAACAACCCGACTACCGGTCCAACCGACAAGAACACAGCGCGCCTCGCTTACACCGTCGACATTCAATCTCACACCCACATCCTCCCGCATAGTTGCCAAACCGACTGTTCAGAGCATTCAAGGTCCTCCGGCGCATGCTCGTCGAGCTGCAAAGCCATAAGCTCTATGTAACCAGGCATGTCCGTTGCTTCACCGTGGCCAGCTCGGTACACCAGAGCCGTGACGGACGAGTCCTTTCGGAAGCAACGTAAAACGTACGACAACACTGCTAAGCGTGTGCAGTTGCAGGCGGGGTCTGTCGTTGTTTCTTTGTCGTGGGCTCCTGTATGAGTGCGGCACTCAGGAAATTCCGCTTCGTGTCCAGCTGCGTCCGACACCAGGTCCGGCATTGCCCATCTCGGGACACCTCCACTGGGTCAGAACTGTTCTGAACTGTTTGACCACCGCACCACCGAGGACCGAGGCCTACCTGGATCGCATGGAGCCACCCGCCGATCAAACTGACCAAGATCACTTCGTCCTGTTGGATGCCTGGGCTGGTCTTTGGTGTTTGCTACAGCAGCGACACTCTGCAATGGAAGACTCGCTCGCAGCGACAAAACTGCCGGTCAATGTTAAGCAAGAGACTTGTCTTTGAGCTTCTTGCGTGTCCCAATGATACGATCCGAGCTGGCAATAAGAAGGTCTGGAGCCCTTCTTTGCCATCCCCACGCAGCGGCAAGAGCAGCAGCGTGGAGCCTTCAAAGGTCACGGCCAGGCTGTCTGCATGGAGAGTCACCTTACAACAGTCGATGGGTGCGAACCCCACAGTGAGGGACCTTCAAACCAACTCTGCTTCGAAACAACCTACGGCCTGTTTTGGTCTGGTATGGGGAATGAGACGTGCAACAAGCCCCCATAGGAAACCTGGTTTAGGCAGATTTTAGCCGACATCCGCAGGTCCCATCTGGCAGAATCCGGCAAGAACTAATTAACTAATGTGACATGAGTGGTGGATGGTGGTATTTGCACAGTGTCACCAGCCCGACTGTCCTTCGATATGATTAGACTGATTCTAAAGACTGCCAAGTTGCTAGGTTCGAAACCCCTGCTTTGGCTTCGGACTCAGCCGCTGCTGCGCTCAGGACAGCTTCATCTTGGAAATCGATGGCCTCGTCCTTCTTCGATAATTGTGAACAGGGTGGTTTTGGTAGTTTGAATAGTATCATGTTGAAGTACAGAAAGCCCAAGCCCTTTCTTCCTTTGCATGTTGTTGCAGTTGTCTGTAGTTTCATGCCTTGAGTAATGCACTACGATCTGTGGCCTTGGAGGCTCCAGTAGCAGGCCCCTGCGCAAAGGATGACACAACTCTCGTCATCGACTTCAGGTGCAAACGCACAAGTTGAGAAGTGTACCAAAGGCGCCGAAGGGCAACATGCACACATACACACTAGCACTTGTACAGCAGTACTGTGGATTCCCATCGGGGATCGTCCGATAAACTTGGAACGATACTTTTCTTCAGGAAGAGACGAGCTATGGCCTCAGCAGGTGACCCTGACAATCCCAATCTTCATGATCTACCTCATGACTCCCAGCACCATTATTAGTTGTGATACTTTGAAAACTATTCTGAGATTCTGTCATGCACGGATCGTGCTTTAGCCGAGTGCTCGGACTTAGCACGTGCCATTGCCTCGTGCAACACGGCGAAAGATGTACTCTAGGAGTGCGGGTCTGGACCCAAGCTCGAGAGCTACGAAAGTCCTCGGCATCGGTTCCAGCCTCTAGGCTGAATGCCTGCATGTCAAGGAGGAACGCCGGGTAGTTTTTGTACCTCGGTGTAAAGCGACTGCCGCCAACGTGGCAGGGCGGAAAGCCTTCAAAGGCCTGGCAACAGTCATCCAGACTTCCGATTGCTTCAAACACATAGATGCGGCATCTGCACTGCAGCCACGAGTGCGGGCATGCACGTAAGCAAAGCCTCTCTGCCGCGTGATTCTCAGGCCTAGCAGTGTTCTGGCGCTGCCGACCGAGGGGCGTATCGAAGCCTTCCGCTCCAGGAAGCTCGTCCAGCTGAAGCCGCTGCATGGTGCTGAATGAGCTAACAAAGTCCGACTTGTATAAGTACATCACACGACCCAGGATACTAACAAACAAAAAAGGTTGCTTGCTCATAGAATGCTCAGTTATGGCTACAGCATGGCTCGAGATTTGATGCATAGTTGCAGCGGCACCGTTGAAGGTTTCAACCGGCCAGAACGCTGCCGCTGCAGGTGTTAAAACTGTGCTCTATGCTGCATAAGTGGCAAAGGTTAGACAGAAACCATGGCCTTCCATAATTCAGGGGCCTCTCTGATACTCTTGATGTCTTGCATGAGTGCAATCACAACGCGGGAATCCAATCCAATCTTGTAGCTCTGAACCTTGGGCTGGTTCGAATGTCTGAAGTCGAGCAATTGAACATCGTGTGAGCTCCAGCACTTCCCACAAGACCCTCTTAGTGCTGTGCGTTCGGACCTGTTTGCTCGCGGTTGCTGCTCCAGTGGACGTCTACTACGATGGCTACATGGCATGGCTGCCACTGGTGGAGCTGCGCCTTGAGAATATCAGGTCGGGAAAGGATTGCGCCCGGATTACATGGAGTCTTCTATATGCTAGTGGCTGCTAGTGGGAAGAGCAGGCAATATGACGGGATTATAGGTGTTAAAATAGGCATAGCTTCGGGGCAGACACAGAGAGTATCGTGAGGAATTCCATGGGAACCATATAAGCACGACCGTTGGAACACCGGCTGGGAGATGCCCATGAGATTGATTGGAAGGTTCCTGGCGGATGTCGCAAGTTGCTCGTGCTCCTTCGGTGGTCGGACTGACGCTGTGGCTCAATCCGTACAAATCTTACAAAAAGAGTTTTGGGACGCTTCAAAATGCTGCCAAATTCTCCTCCTTTGGAAACCAGGCTTGCGTTGACAACACTGACTTCTATCGCAATGGGTATTGGGCCAAATACCTTCGAACTCATCCAGGACCACAACACCTCCCTGCAACATGATGGCCAAGCAAGGAGAACGACAACTAGGTCCGCATCGGACCAACGTGTTGTCTACAAATATCAGGACTATATACGTACGAGGACTATGGGGAGCACAGACTGAAGGCTTTCGATTTTCGTGTCAGGTCGTCTGCCGCATCATCTCCAGCTCTGACTCCAATTCCGGGCTAAGCGCATCGTCCAGAATTGTGCAGTTCACACAGCGGGAGCCACTGGACTCCACAAAGTCCTAGGAGCCGAACCGGCCAGGGAAAGATGGGTGCCCAATCACTTCTGTCTTTAATTTTGGAGTCACTTGTGTCATTTTTTCCTGGGTCGCTTGTGCCTTTCTTTTCTGGGTCACTGCTTCTTTCGAAACAACAGTCTCGAGCGAAAGCCCTTCTCGGCTTGGTTTGGGCTGTCGCTCTGGGTTTACTCCTTTTAAAGCTTCGGCCTGGGTGTGCTTCTGTCTTCTTTCATTCGGGTTCCGGTCTGGGTTTACTCCTTTTCCGCCTTCGGCTTGCTCCTTTTAGGGTTTCGGGCTCCGTTCGTTCTTTGCAAGGATCGGGCCTTCGTACTGTAAGCTTCGGTCGCGGTATACCTTTTTTGGTTCACTCCTCTGTTCTTTCATTCGGGTTTCAGTCTCGGTTTACTCCTATTAGGGCTCTGGCCTAAGTTTACTCCTTTTACGGTTTCGGGCTCTGTTTATTCCTTTAAGGGATTCGGGTTTCGGTCTGGGTTTACTCCTTTTAAGGTTTCGACCTGGGTTTACTCCTTTTTAGGGTTTCGGGCTCCGTTTAGTCCTTCTCGGCACTGAGACATCGTGTTTTAGGGCTTCGGTCACGGTTCAGTCCTTTGTAAGGCTTCGGCCTGGGTTTACTCCTGGCTTCTTTCATTGGGGTTTCGGTCTGGGTTTATTCTTTTTACGGCTTCGGTCTGTTCTGACTCCTTTATGGCTTCGGTCTGGGTTTGATCGTTGTCAGGGTTTCGGTTTCTTTCAAGCTTAACTTTCACTTCTTTTCGGGGTCGGTGTACCATGTTTTCGCTCTGGACCTTCTTTCACTAGGGTTTCGGTCTGGGCTTACTCTTTTTATGGCTCCGGCCTGGGCTTGATAGTTTTGGGTTTCGGCTTTCTTTCAAGCATACCTTTCGTTTCTTGCTGGGTATCGGGTTGGGTTTACTCCTATTTTGGTTTCGGGCCTTGTTTCATTAGGGTTTCGGTCTGGGTTTACTCCGTTTAGGGCTTCGGCCTGGGTTTGATCGCTTTTAGGGTTTCGATGGGTTTCGCAGTTCTTTCAAGCTTACCTTTCGCTTCTTTCAACGTGTCGGGGTCGGATTACTCCACTTTCGCTTTGGGCCTTCTTTCATTACGGTTGCGGTCTGGGTTTGCTCCTCTGAGGGCTTCGGCCTTTGAGCTTAATCCTTTTCGGGTTCCCGGGTGCTTTTGCTCCTTTGAGGGATCGGGCCTTCCCATTTTAGGGTTGCGGTCTGGGTTTACTCCGTTTAAAGCTTCGGCCTGGCTGTACGCTTTTGTTCTTTCATTCTGGTTTCGGTCGGGGTTACCCCTTGTAGGGCTTCGGCCTGGGTTTACTCCTTGGTGTGGGTCTTCTTTCATTAGGGTTTCGGTCTGTTCTTGTTTTGTTTAGGGCCTCGGCCTGGGTTTGATAGTTTTTATTGTTTCGGCTTTCTTTCAAGCTTACCTTTCACTTCTTTTAGGGGGTATCGGGGTCGGTGTACTTTTTGTCGCTTTGAATCTGGTTTCGATCTGGGTTTACATCTTTTTCGGTCTGGGTTTACTCCTTTTCCGCCTTCGGCCTGGTTCACTCCTTTTAGGGTTTCGGGTTTCGGACTGGGTTTACTCCGTTTTGGGGTTTCGGGCTCCGTTTATTCCTTTGAGGGGTTGGGACTTCGTATTTTAAGGTTTCGGTCACGGTCGGGGTCTTCTCTTTTTCGTTTGCTCCTCTGTTCTTTCATTCGGGTTTCGGTGACGGTCTCGGTTTACTCCTTTTAGGGTTTCGGGCTTGAAGCTGATCTGGTGATGGTGAGTCCGTCACCATGCTAAAGTGGGTTGGGGCAGGGGAGCTCATTACTTACAAACTTCGCCTGATCCCCAAACCTCTCGCCTTCGTGACTTGGCACCTTGAAAACTACCATAAACTACCCCGCCTCCACGAACAAGCGCCGAAGAGAACCCTGACCCTAAACATGCCCTGCTCTGCCGAACTGGCAGAGAGGGCTGAGCTTTTCAAACTCCTGGTTCTCGCTTGGATGCTCACTTGAGCCAATTCACAACGATTATCGCACCTTCAAGTGCGTCTCGAAAAGCGTGTCATCCTTAGCAGGGGCCATGCCATGCCAAACACCTCAGTAGTGCTTGTCATCCTGAGCAGGGGCCATGCGCACACTGAGAAGATTTGCAACTTGAATTACAGCCATACTTCGTAGATGAGTGCTTCGACCATCATGAGCAGTAGCTGATCATCACGGAGCATCTGGCCTACTTTCCACACTCCTCCTTCTCGGCATGTGCGGGCTCGCACATGCTGAGACTCAAACATGGCCAGATCTCCAAACTAGAAAAAAACTACCGGCGCATAAAGGATGAAGCAACAGCGTACTCCCCAGGCCCGTTGGGGGTTGATGGACCAGCCTATGGCCTCTTGTCTTTCTTCTTTCGGGCATCTTGATTCTGTTCTTATCCCCAGTTGGAACCTACTGCGCCTTCCTATCCCAAACATAGACCCTGGACTATTCCTTCGGAGCCCATGTTGCAAAAGAACGTGCCACTCCTGAGAGTGGGCCAAATGCGAGAAGATTATGAGCAGAACGGATATCATCGACCGACCTGCCCATTACATGATCCGCAGCTGCGTGCGTGCCACAGCCAGCTTCGCTTTTACCAGGACCTCAGTAAGTCCGTCGGCTTCGAGCTCGGTTGTTCCACGATGCTGAACCTCAATGCTGTGCAACCACACCACAGCCCTGATGTATGCACAACGAATCGCGAAATGTCTTGTGCGCATAGTCTGTTCATGAAAGCGCTCCCGAGTGATCAACTGAATCGCCCCAGCATTGTCGCCGTTGGCAATGATGTGAATCTTACATGCAAGCATCTCCTCACGCACTGCGTGTATCTTGATTCCTTCCTGAATCGCCGCTGCGGTCAGTCGCTGACCAAGCCACAATTGACTGCCGCTGCGATCTCCAGTACACCAGATGATCACCTAAGAACAGAGCGATTCCGCTTCGTGACCGTGCGCCACCAGGCGCCAGGGACGCATTTGAGACGATACGGAAGGTCCACTCCGCATCTGCTGCAACATCACTGCCCCGGGGACTCACAGGACCACCACCGTAGCGCTAGTGCAAAGTCTTATTCCAGGTGCTTCTCAAATATCACCAAATCCCCTTGCACAAACGGAGACTTTCGGAAGGCCTCGATGTAATCAGAGTTGAAGCAACACCTAAGCAAGCAGCAATATCCGGTCTAGACCGAAGTGCAATCCACATCAATGTACCAGCCTCCTTCTGAGCCAGCTTCATGTTGTTTTCGAACGCATTGTCGCGGATATCAGACCCTTGAAGACCCTCTGATGGTACCGGCAAAGATTCTGCGCCTTTGAGCGCAAGCCACCCTCGAGCGCGGAGTTCTTGAGCTACATATTTCGCCTGTCCCATACGCAATCCATCGCTCGCCACAGAAATCTCTGCACCGAGGAATCGCATGCACTGAACAAGCTTCAAAGTCAGGGTTTCACTCACAACCAGGTCCTTGCTTAGGCCTACACCCGGCTTCTCAAGAATGCCCTGCCCCTTTATAGCCCACAAACTCTGAATGAAGGCCGTGACCCGTCTGATCACCTCAATGCCGCCCACAATGAGTCCGTCGTCAACGTACGCACAGCATGCCCTCTGGTCACGCCCGCGCCGTCAACGATCTTCCACAATCCTGCTGCCTGATTCAAAGGGACCAAATGCAGTGCTCCAAGTTTGTCTCCATCACCCGGAGGCAGTTCCGCATGGTTGAGCTTGCGGTCGCGTTCTCGCTCCCATTCTGTCGGTCCACGTCGAAGTCCGTAGATATTGCGTTCCGCCACCCACACAGTGTTTTCTCCAGGTCTCTCATTATCTTCGGCGGAGTAATTATCACGCGGTCCCCGGAAATCTCCGCGTTGAGAAAGGCCGCCTCGACGTCGAGACCGCCCAATGTCTAATCCTCAACCTTCGCGGCTAGAGATACAAAGCATCGTACAATTTCAGGTGGTATGTTTGATGACGACCACGGCTCCCCGTTGTTATCGGTGCCCTCCTCGAAGTTCCCACATGCACAGATACGGCTTTTCTCCATGAATCCATCTGCATTCGCCCTCGGGTCGTCAGAAGGTTTCATGGTGGGCACAACTTTTGAAGGAATCTCCCTGGGCAGCTTGGCCTCAGGGGAGACGTTCAAGTGCTTCCGCAGTCCTGCCCTTGGGACCTCACGAAGAACACCATCCATCTTGGCATACTCGGCAATCAATGACTCACACCACTGCTGTTGCCGATCTCCTTGAAAGAACCCCTTTAGGTCGACCGTCTCCGCCTGAACAGGTGCCACACTCGCCTCAAGAAGACTCGCTTCAACCTGATTTGCAAGCTGTTCTTCTTCATAAGACAATAGATGGTATTTCTGCCAATTTACAGTGTTCCCCCCATACTCCGGAGTGGGCTGCGCCGCCTCAATGGTAGGAGCAGCGGCAACCTTAGTGCACACGGCATCGCCCTCAGCCGCAGCCACACCCGCATCCACAGTCTCTGCGTCCACAGGTGGGGCTGATGCAGCTGGAACTCCATCTTCTTCATCCGGGATAGCTGACAAAAACCCATGCCCAAAGCGAACGAACTCCCGACCTGATCGTCCTCAGACATGTCACTCTGACTGCCAACATAGAGGCTTCGCATGAGCAATGCGCGTTGAAGGTTAGCCTCGGAATCCACCGGTCCATCCAACCTTTCTTCCAGTGTCAAGATGTTCACGTCACCATCCCTATCTTCAGGGTGCATGTCCGCGAATCCAACATCCCCAATCGTTGATGTCCAAATGGATTCCCCACCCGGTGTGAATGTTCGCTTCCAGCGTGCCCGCTTCTTGTTGTCCAGCATAGGAAGTCTAGCTCGCGTGATTACGGTATTATCCTGCTGCTGCTGCTGCAAAACCCTACCAAGCCCCTCCAACCGTCGAATCATCATGTCCCAGATACACCGCTGACACCGTTCTATCACCGAAAGCTTCAGGCTGCTGGCGCTTGACAAGTACCCAGTCCCCAGGTCTTGGCGTCCCGTCCGGAACTTTGATGCCAAGAACCTTAGCACGCCTCGTAAAGGCTGCTTCTTGTAAGGCATAGGGCCACAGCTTAGGACTGAGCTTTCCATGCAGCATGGATATGGCCGTTTCGACTTTCAGGTGCTGGATCATCCTTTCTGTTCGTCCATTGCTTTGGGGACTGTGGGGGACTGTTTTGGTGACCCACAAACCAAGGCGCTCAAGAGAATCAATGAATTTGTCCGCCCAGAATTCAAGAGCATTGTCACGGTGTATGCGAAAGACACTTGGTTTTCCACCGGCCATGGACGTAATTCTGGCTGTGTTTAAAGCCCCGTGTAAATGTCAAAGGCTCTTGCAGCGATGCTTAGGACCTATCCTCACAAGACCTGGTAGGATCCCCATCTGTAGCGCTGGGCGGAGATCCAGGCGTTTAAAAGGAAGGTCAAGCAGTTCACCACACGCTGAGGCCGTTTTTAGAGAGGTTCAAAAGAGAGTGGAGTTGTTCTCACAGGTTATGATCGCCCAAGTGATCGCTTAATTGCTGCGCTTCGTAAGCCTGGTAGGGCTGACAAACCTTTCTGGTTTTCTTGGCCAGTGGTTGCTTGCTCTTCTTTTCTTCCCGGCTCTTCTCATTCGTGTTGCCTCCGAACGTGGGGCGATGGCGACGGAAGGGAATGGGCCCGAACACTTCAGGCTGGACACGCCTGATGATGCGTCTGATGCGTCAACGGGAAGGCTTCCGGTTCGTGATGGGTCGGACAGTCAGGGGGATATACGAGATCCGTTTTACGAAAGAGAGCAGGCGACTGGAGGGCTTGGGGGTGTTGGGGCGCAAGATGACTTGCGTACCAGCTCAGATCGTGCCTCAATGGCAACGGCGGTAGATGCAGACATCAACCTTGCAACGCTTGAGGGTGCGAGGGCATCGGGCGGAGCAAGTGAGGTAGCAGAGGCTGCTGGAGGTCGACTAGTCGATGAGGTCTTGTTGGGCGTGGTGCCTCAGCTTGTAGCCCATCAGGTACCGGAACGAACCCAAGGACTTGGTGGAACCTCGGTGGTAACAGAGGCTTCCGGTGAAGCTGCGCGAGATACAGGGCCGACTGGCCCTCGCGCTGCAAGGGAGTCTTCGAGTGAGGGAATGTTCCTGGAAGGGCTCAACAGGCTTGGATCGTTGGTATCTACCTTGACTGGTCGAATGGAGCGCTTGGAAGAGCGTGACAGTGTACGTTCTCGGTCTACGGCCAGCACCCCTTACCAGGCTCAGTAACCACTGGGATGGGTTGACCACATGGCTCTTGACCGTCACTTTGAGCGGCTGGCGCTTGAGGAGCGGGAACGGCAGTCGGGTGTTTTTCAAGCGCATCCTTTCTCTTCGATGGCTGACAGAGTGAGCTGGGCCTCGTCGAGTACGGCTGTAGCACTCGGTCTCTACAAACAAGCGAAACTACAATCCAAGCAACAAACTACAACAAAGCGGTGAAACAGCAAAGTGAAGCTCTACAAAGGGCTGCGGCGCACAGGCTTTGCCGGTGTTTGCCGTTTAGCACAAACTACGGAGCCTCAGCAACCGGTTAGAAGCAACAAAGAGCCGTTGCTCAGAGCTGCCCAAAACAACAGGTGGGGCCAAGTCCAGGCTCCGGTTGCCGTTCTAGTCTTGCCAGACACGGACAACCCTCCGTCACAATCGTGCCCAGAATCCCCAGTGGTCCCCCACCAAGAACTCCACCGGCGGCAGTTGCCGCAGAAGTCGGCAACAGTAGCAGTCTTGGACGTGCTACAGTGCGATTCAGGGTGGTACTCAGTCTTCGTTCCAGGGGAACGTACGTATTGGAAGTTACCAGTGTTAGCAAGCCCGAATAGTGAACACTGCTCTAAGGTGTAACGATTGGATCTACAAGATGGACCCACTGATGAGCGATCTTGCTCTTGAAAGAGCTAATTCTAATGCTCTCTTCTGCTAAGGGGTCGACAAGGAAGTGGAATCATTGCTTCAGTCTTCTGCTTTCTTGTCTTTCAAATGCACAGTGTTCGAATGCATCTGCAGTTGGACTTTGGGGTTCGAGAAGAAGCGGTGGCGGTAGGAGGAGGTGTAATGACACCTGTACAGATGTCAAGCGGCCCCCAGGCCGTTTCGGCAGGGCCTGCTCATTTGGCTTTAGATGCCCCTCCCCGTAGATTGGCTTCGCTTCAGGAGATTTTGAACGGGATGCCCGATTCGCAGGTACTGGGTGCTATATCCACGCAATCTCCCGAAGTGATGGCCGCGGGCCGGGAGCTTGAGGATTCTAGAGTCTGCTATGGCAGTCCGGGTCCTGTGGATGGTTTGCCGGGCTACTCAACACCTACAGCCAGGGATCCTAGTGATGGTAGGCCACCTACTACACCGGGGGGCACTGCGATTCCCGCTGGGCCTCCTCCGTGACTCCTCCGAGGAGCCCGGTTATCCCAACGAGCACTGAAAGCAATCCTTACCTGGTATTGGTTCCAGGCTTGGGCAATTCAGCGCCAGTGGGGTTGAGTGGGACCGCACCGGCGGCTCAAGTTCCTGTGTCTGCCCTTGCAGCTCAAATGGCTCATGGAGCACATGCAGGTTTGGAGTTTCAGCCATCTTCCGTGACTGCATCTGGATTTATGAGCGTTCCACCACCGCCGCCGCCTTCCTCTTCTGGATTCTACCCTCCTCCTCCTCCTCCCAGTGTTCCTACGGGATTTGCTGGAGGGACCGGCTCTGCTATATCGGGGTTTGATCGGCCTTCCGCGGAGATTGGTAAACCCTCCGTTCAGGCTACCTGGTCCGGGTTTCCGCAAGGTGTTGTTCCTGAGTCTTGCGGCGGGGGACGGAATCCTTATGCGCCTGGTGATCGTGTAATGTGGAACCTCCCTGAACTTGCATCCTCGTCCTTGCCTGATGCGGCCCTTAGGTGCGCAGACTGGCTGATAAGCATTTGGCCTTACATGAACGGTTTGAGTCCGGCTTCGGCTGAATTGTGGTCACTCGTTGAAGGTGAAGCTGATGCCCTGTACATGCGCTGGTAGCTCGCGAGTCCGCTGGACCGTATCCGTATTGTGCCCGAGGTGTCGGCGACGTTGGGCCTGGCAGCCTATCAGCGGCTGGAAGCACGGGCTTACCAGATGTTAGTGCGTGCCGTGCCGGAGCAGATCCATCAAGATCTGGTCGCGAGTCGTCACATTTCCACTGTTGCTTTGCTGTACCGGGTTTTATGTTTGTTTCAACCCGGTGGTTTGGCGGAGACACAGCAGCTGTTGCAAGGTTTAACGGCACCTCCTGCGGTGTCGTCTTTTGCCGATTTGAGTAACGGCTTGCGTCGCTGGTTCCGGTGGTTTGGTCGCTGCGGTCGCCTTGGAGTGCAGGTTCCTGATGCTTCCCTGCTGTTGCATGGCGTTGATCAGTTGGCAGCGAAGCTGGTAGCAAGTGATGCTCAGTTGTTCTTTCGCATGGCCATGTTGAGAAAGACGTTGAGGCTTGACTACACGCCTGTTGTAGAGGCTGTCGCCGAGTACGCTAAGGCGGTTCAGGCTGAGGCCGAGCTCATGAGCATCAGCGGAGGCGATGATCCCAAGAAGCAGCCGAGAGTGGCTGCATTGTCGAGGCCCCCGTGCAACTTCTGGATGACCTTTCAAGGTTGTGCTAATGGCCGCGCTTGTCAACATCATCATGATTTGCAGGCGGTTCAGGGTGGTCAGGGTGTCGGTCGTTGTTGGGAGTGCTCTTCAGAGCAGCATATGCGTCCTGAATGCCCTGTGTACAAGAAGAGGACTGAGGGTTCTGAAGGCGGCGATAAGCGTCGTGAAGAGGGGGGAAAGGGCGCAGGCAAGGATAAAGGAAAGAAGGGCAAAGGAAAGTCTAAAGATGGCAAGGACAAGGAGGTAGAGGTTTCGAAGGAGCAGGACAAAGGCAAGGGCAAGGATGGCCAGAGGAAGTGGGGTTCCTGCTTCCTGTGTGGGTCTATGGACCATAAGAAGCCTGACTGCCCGTTGAAAAAGCCCAAGGTTGCTGCTGCGGCTGTTGCTCCCGAGGTTGCATCTTCTGAGGCAGCGGCCGCATCTGCGTCCTCTAGCGCAGGCCCTTCGAGTGCACAGCTTGTGAATGAAACCGTGAGGGTGTTGAAGAGTTCCCGCGTGAGTGCGTTGAAGTCTTCTGGCGTGCCTTTGGGTCTTGGGGATTCTCGGGTTGAGCTTAAATCAGGCTTTGGTGATAGTGACCGTGTTGAGGGGTCTGAGCGTCGTGGCTTGATTGATGATGGAGCGACACATCCTTTGAGGCAGGGGTATGAAGAGGAGTTTCGGGGCGCTGTGCCCACTCGCGTTGGCCTTGCTTCTGGTAGCACAACACTCCACCTCAGCCCTGTCAACGCGCTGTTGTCCAAGGACCTTGTCGATCCTATCATTCCGTTGCATGCAGTCTGTAGTGAGCTTGGTTACCGAGCTACGTGGGACGGGGAGTCAGGTTGTGTCCTTACGCATCCCAAGAGCGGCAGGCTTGACATCAAGACGGTTGCAGGTTGCCCTGAGTTGCCTGCCAGCAAGGTGGAATCGATGATCAAGCAGCTCGAGCAGCTCAGGGCTACCAAGGTGTTGCGTGCTGTCTCGGTGTTGAATTTGCGTGGCGAGGCAGGTGAGGAGGTGGAGCTTCCAGATGTGCTTAGCGCCCATGTTGGTGACATAATCGGCATTGAAGTTGGCTTGCTCAAGTGGGCTTCTCGTTCTTTTCCGCATCTCGACCCAAAATCCGTGAGTGCCTTGGTGCCGAATCTGGTGGTTGACACTGTCTTGCTGCCTTTCAACCGTAGGAAGCGCCGCCAAGTTGAATGTGCAAAGGGTGTGATGCTTCACTTGTTTGGAGGTTCGAAGCAGTGGGGTGCAGCCCCGGGTCGTGTGTCGTTGAGCGTGGATTGGCAACGAGGAGTTGATTTTGATGCAGTGTATCCTTTCCTCCTGCAGCTTGCTGTGAAGGGCCGAGTCGAAGGTGTCGTTGGCTTCCTTCGTGAGGTGAGACCTGGATCAAAGCTTTTGTATTTGAAGGTCTGCATGCTCGTTGCGGTTGCTAGAGCGGCTCGCGAGCGAGACAACGTCTTTGTTGCTTTGGGTTTGAAAACCCCCAAGGATGAGTCTTTGTTGGGCTGGTTTGAAGCTGGCCAAAAGGTTCTAGGGGATCTTCATGTTGCCGAGGCTCAGAACATCAAGGCTTGCCAGGTCCTGTGTGGGCGTAGCGAGCTGTGGTCAGCATCTTGATTCGCTTGGCTGTGCTTGCAACGTGGAAGTGCACACATCGTCGTGGCAGGTGTTTGAGGGTCTTCACGGGACGTGTGGTGGTTCGGCAGCTTCTGTGACTAAACTGCTGAGCTTGGCGTGGCTAGACTGGGTTCGCGATCCCGAGACGGTCGTTTCCGATGGCCTTGACAGGGAAGGTCTGCTGCTGGACTTGATAGAGGCCGAGCTGGACTCTGGCCAAGATGAGCCTAGGCTTGCGAAAGCCTCTTCCCTTGAAGCGTTTAAGAGCCATGTTCTTGCTTGCCATCACCCTTATCGTTCCGATTGACGTGTTTGTCTGGAGAGTCGTTCCCGAGCTCGCAAACACACGAGGTCGCCCAGTGGGCCAGTGAATACTTTGACCGCGGATGTTGCTGGGCCCTTTGCAGCAGGTCTGGATTTAAACAGGAGGCCCGTTATGCCTTGGTCACCGTGTTCTCGCAAGCCGTTGAAGAATCTGACCCCTCCGATTTCCCGTTGCCCTCATACGAAGAGGGTCTTGAGTTGCTGGAATCAGGGGAGACAGATGAGGTCGATGAAGAGCTATCCGAGCGTGAGGCCCGAGAGGCCGATGATAGGAATGCTCACTGGAGGGAGGTGATGGCTAAATGCAAGGAGCAGGCCCGAATACGCAATTTCATCCAGGTGATTCCTTTGTCACGAAAAAATCACCATCAGGTTCTCCTTGGACTTCAAAAATGTTATACTCGTCTGAAGCACTTGGGTTTCGAGCCCACTCGTTTCCACTCAGATCGAGGAAAAGAGTTTATGGGAGAGGCCGTTACGCGGTGGATTCTTGCGCGTGACATGATGAAAACAACAAGGAGCGGGGATGATCCTGCTGGGAATGGCAAGGTGGAAGCAGCAGTTAATGCTTTTAAGACAGTGACAAGAGCTCTGCTTCACGCTGCAGACCTGGGGCCTCGATACTGGCCGTTGGCGGCTAGGCATTGGGCAGAAGACTTGTTCAGAAAAGCGTGTCGGTCGGCTGGTTCTGAGTCTCCTGAGCTTGTGCCTTTTGGATCACGTGTGATGGTAAGAAAAAGGTCGTGGAAGAGCGATTCTTGGTCGACCCGTGTTTGTCCTGCGCGTGTGTTGGGGCCGTCTCCTGACCTTTTATCCGGGTATTTGGTGTTGCCGGAGAACCCTGAAGATGGCAAGTCGCTTTTGATATCCAATGTCCGTTTTAGCCAGGTTCGTTCTCCGGGCATTGTGACTCTTGACGGTGTCGTTGAAGCTGCTCCTTTTGAGGGGTCGGGGAAAACTGATGGCGCTCCTGCGCCTTCTGCGGCTGCAAATGTTGAGCAGCCTGATGTTGAAAAGATCCCGACGCGCTCCGATGCCGATTCTGAGTTATTGTATGAGCCTGTGGGTTCTTCTGAGCGTACCTATGCCTCTGGAGACTACTGGTTGTTTGACAAGGATAAATCGGAAGTTACACGTGTCCATAAAACTCCTCGTGCTGCTCTGTATGTGCCAACATTCACCGCGTACTTGCCGGTTGCTCTTAAGGACTTGGGCCCCGAGCGTGTCACAATTGCGGAGTTTGTTGAGGGAGGCAAAACAACTAAAGTAGACCGCTGGAAGGCAAACAGTTCTTATCGGAAGATCACACGCAGCTTTGGGTTGGAAAGACCGTTTTCCGGGTTCTCACCCGGGGGGGAGTGCGTGCAGGTACACCTTTGAAAACGCCTTCAGACACGCTTTTGAACACTGCGTCTTCGGAGTCCCCACAAACCAGCCTTTTGGAGCCCAAAATTGGGGCTTGTCCAAGTGTCTTTTCCAACCAAGGTGCGCCGTTTGAGTGTTGGTGTGCTGACCGCGACTGCGAGGTGTGTCGTGTCAAATACTGTACGCTTGTTCTTACCGTTTGCGAGTCGTCAGTTGTCTCTGAGGCCCGTGGTGCGCATGAGGAGCTCTCTGTAGGTGCCGGGCGGTTGGCTGCATTGAAGGGAGATCTCGTGGTCGAGAAGTGGCCCGAAGCTAGCGGCACTGAGAGTAATTGGTTCTTCCTTTGGTGGAACTCAAAGGGCTCTACAACCTCCTCGTGGCGATCCGGTGCGCAGGTACGTTGTTGAATGGGCCGAAATCTCAGAGGCTACTGCCACTGCATGGTGTGAAGCCCCAGAGATTGTGTCTGAAGCGTTGCTGCAGCATGAGCCCGGTCTGACTTGGAGGAGCTTGGCAGAGGATTATGTTGTCAATCAGTTGTGGTTGGATATCCCTGACAGACCTCCTCAAGACATTTTCGCAGGGTCCACCTTGATTGCTCGCGCTCGAGTTTTCGTTGAAGCAGGTGAGCATATGGCGATGTGTACCTTTGACCAGCTTGAGCCTTCGTGCGTGCGCAGCGTGGTGTTTAGAGACCGGTATGTGACTGTCGTTAAGGAAACGGTGCCCGCTTGGAAGTCCTTACCCGTGGCTGCCAGAGCCGCGTCGCTGTGTGTCCCAACCCTGCAAAATTCCATTATCGCCGTTCGTGGTACTCGAGTTGCTGCGCTGAGAGGTGTTTCAAGCAGTGCTTCGGTTAAGCCAGGCCGTTGCAAGCGTGTTACTTTTGAGGAGCCAGGGGATGCAAATTTGCTTTGTGAGGAGCGTTTGGCCCGTCAGCGCTTTGATGCTGCCTCCATGCGTTCTTTGGTTGATTTGTTGCCTGAGCTTCAGTTTGGTGATCACGCTGGCCCGTCACCCGGTGTCGTTGAAGCTGAAAACCCTCCTCACCTGTTCGTTGCCGGTGTGCATGTGTCTGGTGGAAAGATCGAGGTGACTCGTTCGTGCTCTGACTTGCCTGCTGTAGTGAGGTATATGACAGCCTTCGTCCGGGCAAACATTGATGTGCCTTTTGCGGCTGTGTCTTTGTCGGATGGTTCCTTGTTGGCCCCGCGCCGCGACATCGACAACAAACGTGGATCGTGGAACATCACCCTATCGCTAAACGGTGGAGCGCTCTGGATTGAGGATCCGGAGTGCGAGGAAGCTGAGGCGGAATGGGTGGAGTGCCCTCCCAAGTCAGGGACACATGTCAAAGGTCGCATAGAAAGGGCTCGAGACGGGGTCTTCTTGTTCAGTCCTCATCGGTGGCATGCGTGCGTACCAGTTGACAGCATACACTCCTCGAGGCATTGAAAGGCTGGAGCCAGCTGCAGCTGAACAGCTTGAATTGCTTGGTTTTCCCATCTCCCGAGTGCGGAAGCACAGGTTCGGGGGAGACGAGGCTGATTTCGGTGAAAAGTCAAATGGTGCTGATTGCCCTTCGCAAGGACTTGTTACATCGAATGCGTCGGCGTGTAGTGTTGGCGCCCGTGTTTCGTTGCTTAGCCTGTTGGCTTCGAGTGTCGTTCCAGTTGGCGAGCGCTCGGCGGATCAGCTAGACGATGAGTTCTGCTTGTTGGACGGGGATGGACAGCCGAGTCACCGTAGTCTTGAGGCGGAGTTTGACTTCGAAGCCTTGTTAGACAGCGCTCATCGCCTCCGCCAGGTGTTGCATCATGAAGAAAAGGCTTTGCTTGAAGAAGCTTCTTGCGGAGGTGGGCTGGAGTCTGTTGAGACAGTTGGTCACCTTCGAAAGCAGGTTTTGGCCCTAGAGCGTGCCGTTGAGGTCCATGCTGTTGATCAAGGCTTGGCAGAAGGAACATACCCACGTTTTTGGGCAGCTAAAGCTGAAGCGCTGGTGGATACCAGTGAAGAAGTTGCTTTGGAGCAGCAGTTCTTGCAGACGAAGACGTCGTCGTGGGCGGATGTTGAGCCTGAGCTTGAACCGTGGGTGCCCCCGGCCCGAGATGAGTACGAGTGCCTTCTGCATGAGTATGGAACCGTGAGGCGCTCTACCGAACGGGAGTTGTCAGACCTTCAAGAGGCGGGCTACACTGTTGAGTGGGCTCCGTCAAAAATGGTATGGACCCGGAAGGCGGGGTCAGGCCGGAGACGTGCGCGAGCCGTAATTTGCGGCAACTTTTCTTGAAAGTCGCAAGGTTGAAGGTAGCCCAACGTTGGCCAAGGCCCCGGTGTTCACCAGTAACCTTGACGGTGTGTCCTTCCGTTGCCAGTTGCGTGTGGCCGGTTTGTTAAGTTGGCATGCAGCTACGCTTGATGTCAAGAAGGCTTTCCTAAATGCAGGCTTAAATGAGGTTCTGCCTTCCAGGACTATCATAGCCACCACGCCCCCGAGGCCTTTGATGCGCATGAAAATCTGCCCGCCGCAAGAGCGCTGGGTTGTTGAAGGCGCGTTTTATGGACTCAGCGTGAGCCCTCGTGCCTGGGGCTTGTTGCGTGACCGTGAGCTTGGTCGGATGCATACCATGTTTGAAGGCCAACATGTGTGGCTCGAGCAAAGTCGTGCTGACGTGAGCTTGTGGTTGGTGCGCTGCGGCCCTGAGCTTCCTTCCCTTCCGGTCGTGCGTGAGGAGCCCCTGAGAACCCATCCGATGTCTGAAGATTCTGCTGCGGATTTTGATCTGCAGGCTCCTTTCGGAATCATCGGAGTCTACGTAGACGACCTGTTGCTGACAGCATCTAGGGAGTTGATTCAGTGCTTGATTGACATGATCACCCAAGTCTGGGAGTCTGGGATTGTTCTGACCCTGAGTGGGCCAGTGAAAACCCAGTCAAGTTCTTGGGCGTTGAGATGCGTCGGACGCGTGCGGGGGTCTTTCACCTGTCGCAGGAGACCTACTTGCTTGATCTGTTGAAGAAGTATCCTCAGATTGAGTTTTCTGCCCTGCGCCGGTTGTTCCGCTTGTCGTCGGGCTTGAAAAGGACGTGAAGCCAGAGACCGTGAGGGCCGCACAAAGCCTAGCCGGCGAGTTAACATGGGCAGCATGCAGGACGCGTCCTGACATAGCTTTCGCCACCAATCGCCTCTCACAGTTGATCAGCAGATCGCCTGCGGCCGCCATACGCATCGGCTACAGCGTGTTGCAGTACTTGCGAGGGACTGTGTTGGTTTACGGACAGCCCCGTTCTGGCCCTGGTCCTGACAATGCCTACCGAGTTAATGGCGCTGGACATCTGCTTGAAATGCACTGTGATGCAAGTTTTGGTCCAGACTCTGGTCGTTCGCAGACTGGGTTGGTTGCCATGTTTGCAGATGCTGCTGTTGCTTGGCTCTCGCTGCGGCAGAGCACCGCTGCATTGAGCAGTGCCGAGGCCGAGTTGAACGGATGCTTGGAGGGTTTTGTCCTAGGTGAAAGCGTGACTCCGTTACTCGCCGAACTGCTGGGTCGTCTCGTCCAGCGGACGATGATGAATGACAATGTCTCTTGTGTGGCAATTCTCCAGTATCCTTCGGGCAACTGGAGGACACGTCATCTTAGGCTTAAGGCCAGAGCGTGGATCGAGCAGGTGGAACGTCAGGCTTGGAGGCTGTATCACGTCCCTGGTACTTTGATGTGCGGAGACGTCTTGACGAAACAGCTGCCTCAGCCACGCCTCGGTCAGTTGCTGCGCTTGTTGGGCATGCGAGTTCCGCAGGACCTTGGAGAGTGTGAGCCTGCTGTGCGACTCTTGAGACCACCACTGTCAGCCGCCGGCGAACTGACGTTGGCAGTTTCTGCACCTTGCTTCCCAGCTCATGCGCTGGCGGCTTTGGTTTTGCTGAGCTTGGTTTCTGGTGCCGATGGCTTTAATGTGGCAGTCGAGACCGATGGAGTTCCGATGATGTTGCCCGGCTGCGTAGTCATTGTAGGCCTAGTGAGCTGGACCGTAGCTGCTTTGGGTTTCTATGAGGGTCTTAAGTGGTTCCTCAATGCGGCCTTGAGCTGGTGGCGTCGGTTGACCCGCCGGACCCCTGCAGCACTGTCTCCGTTTTCCTTTCCGGTTCATCTCGAGGCCTCGCAATCACCGGTTCACGCCGAACTGCGTGTTCGTCGTCCCTCAGCTTCCTCATCTGCGCAGGCCACTTCGGATTCCATCGGCTTTAGGCCTCGTCCTGAGCCTGCGGCTCCTGACTTCTCTAGTCGACGCACACGTCGTGTATCAGCTGGCCCAGGCCATCGTTTTGCCATTGCTCCCAAGGGCGGTGAGTGCTACCACACTCGGGACTGTCCGAATCTTCGCAATGCTGCGTGTCTTCGCACCCTCAAACCCTGTAGCACTTGTAAGCCCCTGGAGTAATCTTGAAGTAACCTGTGAACCTCGACAGGCCTTCTTTTGCAGAAAGGGATTAGGGAAGGCGCTGTCCTGAATTCGGACACAGTCCGAAGGGGGAGTGTGTTTAAAGCCCCGTGTAAATGTCAAAGGCTCTTGCAGCGATGCTTAGGACCTATCCTCACAAGACCTGGTAGGATCCCCATCTGTAGCGCTGGGCGGAGATCCAGGCGGGAAGGTCAAGCAGTTCACCGCACGCTGAGGCCGTTTTTAGAGAAATTCAAAAGAGAGTGGAGTTTCTCTCACACTGGCCATGATCCTCATCGTGGCCTTCAAGACTCCAGTGTGCTTTCGATTCGCCAGAAGCTCCACATAAGGCAGACTTTCCCCTGACTCCAGAGTTAAAGTACCTATCAAAGCGTACCTACCTCGCGCCGTTCGCGGATGTTGTATGCGGCCCTGACGCATCAATGGCTAAAGTCCCTTTGGCGATGAGGCAGGCTTTGAATCTGCAGGCGCCGAGGGTGCCGCGGGCGCTTCCATTGGAACTTTTTCATCAAGCCCTGAACCTATGTTCCCCAAGAGCTCGTTCAACTTATCCTCATCCCTCGGCTCAATCCCATCATCGTCATCAATCTCAATCACCTCCTTGGAATCTCTCTTAACCTCGGGTAATGGAACCTTATCCAATCCTGGCTCAACAATGATGGGCTTTACTTCCACGCTCCTCAACGACTCATCCCTTAACCTGACCCTGGGGGCTTGGCTGGGGATGTCCGTGCTTTCAGTGATGTTTGCCTCGCTGCCGATGCTTGCCTCAACTGCGGATGCTTGCGGATTCATCGCCTCATCCTCTCCACATCGCTGCTTCACTTCGGTGCCCCAGTGTGTGAAGCCCAGAGATTGCAGACGTGAAATCACATCAGGAGTCGCCTCATCTGGGATACGAGGTGTGTAAGCCAAGAGCATGACCCGGTGTCCTGTGAAAGGCTCGGTGCCATGCAAGTCATGGGGATTGAAAGTGCAACTCGTTCCACTAGTCCTCAACAAGCTCCCGGGAGCCGATGGCTTACCAGGAAAAGCTACGCGCCGCAGTGCTTTAGGATCATCTTTGAGCGAAGCATCATGAACCCAAATCTCACCCCCAGCATGCTTGGTCAGACCAATGGCAAGATTGACAGAACCCTTAGCATTGAATTTATCACGGCGGGGCCTAAAGGCAACATCCTCCGTAACTGTAATGGTCGTGAAACGATGTTCTGGATGCTGTTGCCTCACGAACTGGGTGAGCAATCGTGTCAACTCTGGCCTCTGACATGTCAGATCTGTGATCCCTCCATGTGGTCCATGCTGATACTTGCCAAACGTCCACACTGACACCTTCTCATCCCCAGATCCCTCTGAACTCCTACGCCGATTGCGTCTGCGCAAATCAGTTCCCTCCAGAATGCCGAGAATGTCTTTTGCTGTGATATCGCTCTTTGCTGCCATTTGCTTCGCTCGCTCCTCCTGAAGCTGCTTCCGATCCAACTCTGCTGGTGCTGCGACTGTTGATTCTACGCTTCCCTCAATCTCAAAAGCCATGTGTTCTCCAGCCTTCAAGATGGTAGGTGGCTCCTCCTGAACGTGGGCATTGAAAGACAGATCACACATGAAGTGAGGCGCCTTCTTGTAGATACGAGATACCTTGGATCTAGCCCTTTTAAAATCGCTCCACTTCACATACGGAAGCCCATTACGTAGAACCGCATCGATGACAATCCCAGTGTCTTCAGAAATCAGCTTGGGACCACTTCGATCCCACACGAACTTGAACTCAGCGCCAACAAGTTTGGAGAGCCCTGCGATCCAATCATGACCCTCCATCGGCATAAAGATTTCGCCATCCTTAGCCGAGCGGAAGCCTGTCGTGACCTTTCCAGATGCGAGCGTGACATCCAATGGGAGATACTTGTTGCGATCACCGAAGTTCATACCCGGATCCAGAGGTCTGCAAACCTCATTCGCCCCAGAATCCACAAGAACCCACTCTGGGGGCCACACCCTGATCACCACTACCACCTGATGTCATTTTGGCTACTGTCCGGGACCCTGTTAGGCAAACGGAATGGAGTCCTGATGTCACCTTGGCCACAGTCGGTCGCCATGCGTCGCAATGATAATTGGTACGAGTCATGTTCGCTGAAGGCTTGTTCTCATCCACACCCAAAAGCTTGTAGCAGCGGCCTTACTCTTAGCCTTAGCCTTGGTTTCAGCTTTCGCCTCTGCCTTTGGTGTGCCCTTCGGATTGGGATTGGACTTCGGGGCAGGTGACAAAGTCGACTCGGCCTGATTGACCTTGCCTTTCCCTCCCTTCTCTTTTCCTTTATCCTTTCCCTTTCCTGAACCCTTCGGCTCATCCTTACCCTTACCTCCTTTCTCATGCGCATACTCGCAATCTTTTCCGTTCTTACATCCCTCAGCTGTGTTAAAGAACCAGCACTTCCTCCGTTTGGTTGTGTCAGCTGTAGCTGTTGCAACCATGGAATCAACTGCACTGCTACCTTTCATTTGCTCGTCGGCTGCAAGATCCATGCACTCCCTCTCTAACATCTCCAACACCTGACTTACTCCTCTGGCGGTGGGACGTGTAGAAGTAGCAGGGTCTAAACGCAGAATACTGAGGCGCATTTGCAACGACCCATTTCGTCGCTCCATGTTCCTGGCAATGGCCAATGCGGCCCGAAGACCCTCAGGTGGTGCAAGTTCTGGAAGCTTCAACTGTCGTGATCGCCCTAGGGTCAACTGATACCGTCTCAGAACCTTAGCCATCTCCTGAAAGTTGTTTGCGATAGTGGGGTACCTCAAGAACTTCTGAAGGCTCGTTATCTCTTCAGATCCTCCGGGCTGCAGCCTAGTCAAGACTGCCAAACACAGCGCTACAGCAGTGATGCTATAGCCACCAGCTTCCTCAGTGACAGGCTGCTTCAGCTCCTCTGGAATTGTGCGTAGAAGCATGTTGGTCAAGCGTCCATCCCATTCGATATCACAACTCTTAACACTTGGTGCCTTTGCCTTCACCCGTGATGCCAGCTGCTCATCGTAAAGGACCTGTGCCCTCTCCCAACATCCATCCGCAAACGTGCCAATATCCTGCGACACCCCACGGCATATCGTCCGCATCTGCGCCCTCCAAGAATGAAAAATCATCCCAGCCTCCCAAGGGGTCGTGCCCTTTGCTATCTGCAATGCTGGCACGTCCTTAAGAAGCTTCCACCGTCCCTCTGGACGCCACCCTTCGATGATGATGCATCCCCTGACATAGCTCGCTCACTGCCCGGTCTAGGCGTGATACAAGCGTCCAAAGCTGCCTCAACCTCCTTCACTTCTGTAGCTGGTACAGCTTCACACCCCACTGACACAGATTGTACTTGGCCGATTGGTGCACCGTGGCCTGGTACGTCCCATGAATGAGATGGTTCATGATCTTGCCGGCTCTGCTCACTTGGTTCACGAAGATTCTCCGGTATCGGAGGTGGTTGTACCCCTAGTCCAGGGGACCGTTACCTAGGGCCCACCAGGGATCTTCGTACCCATCATGTTCCACAACCTGACCGCTCGGATCAGGAGACATCTGAAAGATTTGAGGTCGTCTTCAACGAATGATGTTGCCTGCAATCGGCCTTCTAATGCTTCCAGTCTTCTCTCAAGGCCACGTCTGGCTGACACTTCCTGAGTCAACTTGAAGTCTAAGGCCTCCCGCTGGCGACACTCATTCAACATTTGCGACACAAGAACCTCCCTGCTCCTTTTAAGCGAACCCGTATCGTGATGATGATGTCCAGGGTCACTCTCTGCTGATGCGTCTTGCTCGTGCTTGTGGTCTGCAGACAAAGGAGTCGCTGTATCACGATTTCTGATTCCCTCCAACTTAGCATCACATGCCGTTACATCCGCTTGCAAGGCCCCTACGGCTTCCTGCAACAACGCAAGAGTAGTCTTTGCTGACTCCAGCTCTCTCATCATTCTCTGAACTTGGTCCACAATGTCCTGCGCCTGCGATGCGGTTTCACGAAGAGATGCCTGCTGAAGCTCATCATTCGATGCGTACCTTTTCCATCGACCATCTTGCTGATGTTCAAACTGCTGTAACATACGCATCAAGCTATCATGTCGCTGGTGCAATATGCGAATCTGCTCATCGGTAGCAACAAAAAGGCTCTCATGCACTGAATGTTTCTGAAGCATTGCCTGTACCATCTGTTGCAACTCCTGAGCTCTTGTTAAATCGCGCAAAGCCTCCGGCGACACAGCGATACTAGTCAGCTGGCGGAGCAAGATGCCAAAGTCTTCCGTCGTCTGATGCTGCTGCGGCGTTGCTTGGATAACGTTTGGGCTCATAACCTGAAGCTGATCTGGTGATGGTGAGTCCGTCACCATGCTAAAGTGGGTTGGGGCAGGGGAGCTCATTACTTACAAACTTCGCCTGATCCCCAAACCTCTCGCCTTCGTGACTTGGCACCTTGAAAACTACCCCGCCTCCACGAACAAGCACCGAAGAGAACCCTGACCCTAAACATGCCCTGCTCTGCCGAACTGGCAGAGAGGGCTGATCTTTTCAAACTCCTGGTTCTCGCCTGGATGCTCACTTGAGCCAGTTCACAACGATTATCGCACCTTCAAGTGCGTCTCGAAAAGCGTGTCATCCTTAGCAGGGGCCATGCCATGCCAGACACCTCAGTAGTGCGTGTCATCCTGAGCAGGGGCCATGCGCACACTGAGAAGATTTGCAACTTGAATTACAGCCATACTTCGTAGATGAGTGCTTCGACCATCATGAGCATTAGCTGATCATCACGGAGCATCTGGCCTACTTTCCACAGGACTCCTTTTATTCCAGTTTTTGATTCGGGTGTCGGTCCGGGCTTACTCCTTTTAGGGCTTCGGCCTGGGTCTATTCCTTTTCAGGGTTTCGGGATCCGTTAATTCCGTTTCGGAATTGGGACGTCGTTTTTTTAGGGTTTCGGTCACGGTTCAGTCTTGCTTACGGCTTCGGCATGGGCATACTTTTAGGGTTTCGGTCTGGGTTTACTCCTGGAGCTGTTCTTATTCCTTTTATGGCTTCGGTCTGGGTTTGATCGTCTTCAGGGTCTCGGTTTCTTTCAAGCTTACCTTTCACTTCTTTTTGGGGTATCGGGGTCGGTATACCATATTTTTCGCTTTGGACTTTCTCTCACTAAGAGGTCCCACCAAGGGGCCTCTCGTTCGAGACTGTTGCTTCCGGGCAATAAAAAGACATAAGCGACCCCCAAAAAAAGACACAAGTGACACCCAAAAATAGACACAGGTGACCCCCATTCCGGGAAAGATTGTCGGGCATCGGGATTCAACACCAAAAGCATGCTATAAGGGTACATACATGGACATGGTGGGGTGGCGGGGAAGGGCGTGCTACCACCCTCCAGAAGTCCAACACGAAGATCAGAAATCCAGGGATCCAAGGAGCAATGTAGTGGTTCACTCGCAGCCGACTTTCTTCGACTACCACAAGGTGTGCATCATGGCGTGGCAGAGCGAAGTGGCCCATCCCAACTTCCAGCACATTGTCTGGGGTAACAGTCAGAGACAATTGAACAAGATGGCTCGTGATTTTGCTGACAGGGCTGAATAGTGACAGCTGCCCTACAAGAATTCTACCAAACAATGATCTCGTCTCTGGGTTCAGCAGCAGCGTGTGCGATTGGTTCGTGATGGAGGGCCCTCGCATCCGTTGAGACAAGAGTGTGGAACCCTGTTTATAATTGCCCTGAGTGTACTGCACCTCCATGAGCTGAAGGGCAGCCAGCTTTGGGCGGTGAGGCTCCACGGTTGCAAGCACGGCCTTCAAGGCACCGGTCTGGCTTGAGCTTTGCGAAGTCCAGAGAAAGGTATCAAAGCCGGGCAGCATGGCGATCCAGTCCACTTGTCCCTTCAACATCATAACGCAGTGAGAGTTGGCCTGTGCGGCCAGGCTGTCTTTTCCGACTTCTTGCTTCCCCAACTGCAAACGGCTCGAAAGAAGTGGCAGAGAAGTCTCTGGCCAATGCGGGAAGTAGCTTACCCGAGGATGCCTTGACAAGTCAGCCTCGACTTCACTAAAGGATCCATCCTCATCGTAGATCACGAATTTATCCACCCCTGAAAGTAGATGAAAATTCATCCAATCTCGGACCAGATATGGTAAGCCAGACTCCAGCCCTCTGATGTCATAATGGATCCGCAGGCAGATGGCCAATCGCAGGCGCTCCTTTGGCTGGCTCTGCTTCTGACAAAGGGAGATTGGTAGCTGAATGTCCTGAGGTTCTGCGAAGAGGCGCAGGAGCGAAGGCTGACGAATCCACGCCGGGACCGGGCGCACGATCGTCCGAGTGAAGCCCATCATGGAGACTGGAACAGCTTGGCCACTCCAGCCGTCGAAACTGCAGCGCCAAGGGAAGAGCGGCACCGCTGGCTGGGAGAGTACATGGCCGATCTTCTCTCTCACGACTGGGATGCAGCCATCCAGACTGTAAACAAACAGCAGCACCTCGACTTCCATTGCACTATCGGTGAGCCGATGCTGTGGGCTCACCACGGCATGGCCCAACACATGGAACAGAAGATCACCCATCCTGAGGGGTGAGCCTTCACTGGTATCACTGGCATGGCAGGTCGAAGGCTCTTCAGCTATGTGCGGCTCTGGGGGTTCTAAGTCTACAGCTTCCGTTGCTTCGGAAGTTTGCTGCGGCTCCAAAGATAAGGCGCACAGCTTGGAGAACCATGAGAAGTCCAGGTCTGTGAAAAGCCGTGCCGGTTCCCGATTGGCACTTTCTGCGCTGATGTTGGTGCTGCACCACGGGCTTGTCTCCCGGAACTTCAAGCCAAAATCCACTGCCAGCTCCTCCTGCAGAACGTTCAACAGCAGCTCGATGCTTGGTCCCCATGTTGAGTCTTGTGCATCGCTGAGAAGCTCCACAAACATGGTATCCACAAGTAGGGTGTGACGGCGGAAATCTATCAGGTCGATACTTTGCTCGTTTGACGCTAGCTCCCAAGTTGAGAGGGCTCCGTGTTGACAGAACACATTTCGTGCCAGCATCAGCCACTCAATAAGTGTTAAGACACGTTTCGCCCTGCAGTCATCTCGGTCAGAACACTCCAAGCCTTGAGTGTCCTCATAAAACGCTCGTCGCCGAAGAAGCTCTAGCAAGGAAGGGTGTCCGAAGAAGCCCATGACAGAGTGCGGCATGCCAAACAGGATGTTTGTCATGGTATCCATGGTTAGGCCTGACCAAAAGAGGAGCTCGTGCCTGGCAAGCTGCAGCTTTAGGAAAGCTACGTTGGAGAGCTGCTGCCAGTTCCAGGACACTCCACTAACCCCAGCCTCAAGAGCGGCATTCATGCAGTTGCAGCTGCCCAAAGACGGCAAAGGATCTTCCGTCGTAGTCTCCGTGTAGGCAGGGCGTCGATGAAGAAGTCCGCAGTAAGTCTCACTGATCTTCGTTGCACAGGTCCGTCGCTGGCTCGCCATGCTCTGCCTCTGCCTCTGCTCGGCGCAGCGGAGCAGCAGTGGCAAATGCAGCATCTCAGGCCACGAGTAGGAGAAGATCCGCAGCTTAGGCAGCTCTGCGATCTCGGGCTCTGGCATGCTCTGGAAGTCCATGTGCTGGCTGGCCTATCTCGGAAAGACAGCTAGCAGCTAGCCGCAGCTAGCCTACCGCATGACCACGCCAAGCCTACTCCAAGCGCTAAGCCCCGAGTCTACGCAGACTTTGTTAGACATTTTGTTAGTAGGCCTCCTCCAAGACTTCGACCAACAGGCCGTGGTTGATCCTGACGTCCAGGTGTCCGACTCGCTCTTCGGTGTCTTGCAGAGTGGCGGGATACCAGAAGATCCTCAGCAAAGGCCGTGGGCAAAACGAAATCAAAGGTCATCTCATCGGCTGAGCAAGGCCTCATATACGCTGTCTCCGCTACACTCCTCCCGGATGTCATCAGGCGGTTTGCAGCCACCGCACTGCGGTATGACAATAACGCTGGCCCAGTCAGGCAAGAAGGTGCTGCTAGCTGCGTGCGTAGACCCTGCATGAGTGACCAGAATGCGTACCTGGCGCAGTGCCGCCAACTGCTGCGGAAGATCCATGGCAAAAAGACGCAGCTCCACATACTGCAGGTGATGGGCCTCGGCCCAGTCAGCCAACCATGTCGCAACCTCTTCCCTGTTCGCGAGATCTCGGCTCCCAAAGGTTTGGGTACCAGTGCTAGCGTGCCAGGCGTGCCAGGGGGCGATTGGCCAGGGTGCTCCAGAATCCGCTCGTAGGCCCAGTCGCGCAAGAGCCGCATGTGGGTGCCCAACAGACCGCTGGCAATCGTGTTCAGGTAGAGACCACTCAGCCTGTCTTCGCTGTAGCCCGAGAAGAGATCGTAGCGACCGGAGCCTGCAATGAGTCGCGAGAAACAGATCTCCTTGCTGTTGCCGGCCTCGGCCTCGTATACCGCGTGCAGGCGCTCCACATCGAGCCATGGCCAATCGGAGATGATGGGCACAAGCATGTCGCTGAACCGCTCACAGCTTGCTCTTTTCGTGTTACTCCTCAGCTTGGGCATGGCCGGCGGGCTGTTGTAAATGCTCAATGGATTGCAATCATCCAAAAAGAAGATCACGCGGCGGCCGCTTTCACTGCCCTTCCGGCTGCCCTCGGCTTGGGACAGCAGGATGACCAGTGGCAGCATCATGTCGTGGATCATGTGGGCAAGATTTGAGCTGGCACCATGCAAGATCACGTATGTCGGCGCGCTCAGCACGCTTTGCGGGGCCAACGGCTCCTGCACATGCACAGGCAAGATCTTGCGCGGTGCATCGTAGCCGCCGAAGATAGGCTCTGGTGGACCGCTCCAGATGCTGACAGGGGGAAGGGGTCGACGCAGCTCGTCGGAGCCCTTGGAATACACGAAATGCTCTGTTGCCGGGTTGTAGCACAGGTTGTGGAACTCGCAGGTGACGTCCTCAGCGGGAAACTGGAACACCTTCCCAAGCTCATCAGTAGGTGGGGATGAGCGCCCCCAGCAGAGATGCTTGGACCTCCATTGACCCTCCCAGTGACCCCAGGGCAGTCCAGACAAAGAAAAGCCGCTGCGGCCCTCAAGTCCACCAGGCAGTGTTGCCCCCAGGTAAATGAAGAAGACAGCACGGGAAAATACTTTACGATCGTCCCACGGCATCTTGGCGCCTCTGCACAGCATGCGCTGCAACAAGCCGGACTGCTTGGGCCAAATGTGAAGCATGAAGCTGCCTGCTACTGCCCGGGCCCAAGGACTCCTGGGGGCTCAAAGCCGAATCTACACTTCTGCAACATGAAAAGACACCTTTAGCCCATGGCCACAGAATCCCCGAAGACGCCCGAGCTGCCTTGCATTTAGCCGCCAGCTTGTTGCACTTAGCGACATAGCGACTTCGCTCTCCATCCTGAGCTGTCCCGAAGGATTGTTTTGCTGAGTGCTTTGGCGGGGTTAAGTGGCTTTCAGGTTTTGGGGTTTTGCGCAGGGTAGGGGTGTAGGGGTTTAGGCTTATGCTTTCACAACTCGGACAAGCCAGATGAGGTCTCACGGTGTTCGGTCGGTAGAGATTGAGGCACAAGATACACATGTCGGGACGCAAACAAGAAAAGCAGGATGCTGGCACATGTCTCGAGATCAGGTGTGGGTTACTTAAGACTCACCGAGTTGCCACTTCTGTAAATCTCCCCGGGGCCTGAAGCTGCAAGCCGCTCAAACTCACAGAACAGCATTGTGATGCTATACCCTTTATACCCGGTATGCCAGACTGAAAGCAGAGCCTGCCAGTGTTTTTTCTGCGTTCAGAAAGCCTGACAAGCAAGTGATTCTCAAGAAGTTCCTGTTCGAGAGGGGACCTATTATTGACTCCAATGGTAGGGTAGGTGTCTCATGATGTAGACGCCCTCGAACAAGGGCGTTTAGGTTACGGTAGCCCCCGTGCAAATCCGCTTGGTGCCTTGTATACCCTGCAGTGTCCTGAAAAAATAGAACGCCCTTGCAACAGAAAGTTCTCGGATTTCGGGAGGTCAAGGGCCTCTAGAAATTTGAGAAGTTCTGTGACACTCGCACTCGGACCAACCAGGCAAGGTCTGGGTGGATTCAGGCCTGCTGACACCTTCCCAAACTTCTAATTGCTTGGCAACCTACATATCCGCCTGCATATCATAGACAGCTTCTCATGAAACCAAACAGTCCACTCAAAAGAAGCGTTTCCCAAGGAAGTCCTGCCAGTGCTAGCCCTGAAAGCCTTCGCAGCCGTGGCGTTTGTTTGCGGCGTGGGCTAATGGCCCCCATCTCGTTCGTTCATGTTTGGGACAGGTAGATATTCTCGATTTCAATCAAGTATCGCTGGTAGGAGCTCTATCATTCTCCTTTTTTCAGCTGCTGTTGCTGCGACTCTCAGATTTCATCCTTGATTCGCTGTACAAACTAGTACTTCTACTTCGACTAGAGCACGAGCAGCACTGGAAGGAGCAGCAGCAGCGGAGGAGGAGGAGGAGGAGGAGTGAGGAGTGCACATCATTTATTGCAAAGCCTCCAACACGCGGCCCACTTTGTGTCAGTTGGCTACCACGCACAACACCGCCTTCAATAGCTAGGTACCATGTAGCGCTTGTAAGACCTCCATTGTTCAGCAGGGATGCGTGGAGAACGGCATATAAGCCCTTGGTCATACAAGTTGTGCAAAAGGGGCCAGCTCGATTTCAAAGTCATCCGAAGTGCAGCACTTGACGCTCACCGCGGGGACGTCGCGATATGGAGAGATGGATGCCCGAGAATCATGGATGTCAGATAGCTTTGCCATCAATTTCGCATCAAATTGCAGAAGGTGGCTCGCGTGGAATCTGACCGCGTCAAGGACCACAGTGGGATACTCTGCCGGCCAATATGGACCAAGTTGGGATATGTCACCAATGACCTCTCGTGGGAGCATGAGCCAGGAGAATGGACCACATCCGACTTCACTCAATGCGACAAGGCTCCAATTCAAGGGCCTGTAATGCTTCACGCCTTCGACCAAAGCATTTGACAAGTTGTTTTCCATGAGCCTGAAACGGTACAGGACCCACTGCTGCATACCGTGCCGGAGACCATAGGCAAACACATCGGAAGGTTGATAGATGCTACCTGGCACAATCTGGGAAGATTGCAATAAATCAGCTATCGAAATCGTAGGGTGCCAATCTGTACGTAGCCGCACAGTGTATCTGTACGACTCTGCACGAAGGTGTTCGAAGTGTTCCATCAGCATCCAGGCCGTCTTGAGCTTGTAGGCCTGCCGGAAGGACCCTCTTGCCATGACTGGCCTGCTTCGGAGCTGTTCCCAATCCATCGGCGAATTATCGACCAACTTCTTGCAACGAACGTTCGGGATATCCTGTATTTTAACGCTGTCAGGCGGCTCAGTTACGACTATGAGATACAGGGTTCATCCAGACCCAGCGTTGAAGCGAAGGAGACTACGCATTCCAGGTATGTCAAACGCTGATCTGGTTGCTAACAACACCATCAGCTTTTGCTTGAAAAGAATTTACGATGCACATTAACATGGACAGCCCAGGATGGCGGATCGAAAAAGCCGAAAGCCAGAGCAAATGAGAGCGGGGCCTATGAACTCAAGAACACTTGAGTGGTACAGGACTGTATCGGACTGCTTGATAAGCTGGGAGATTCTGACGATCAAGGGAGCTAGAGAATAGTCCAACATAGAGTTGATTGCATTGATGCATCACAGCAACAGACAGACGGACAAACCAAGAAACAAGCAAACACACAAAGCCTGAGAGCCGTGTGATTCTCGCAAGCCTTTGGCTCAATGCTTCAGCCCGATGGCCCGTCACAGGTGCGAATGTCAGACCTAGCAGCTCAAGGAAGGGTTGGCTAACATGGCATCCAGTGTTATGGCACTGTCGGCCGTGGGGCGTATCGAAGCCTTCCCCTCAAGGAAGCTCGTCCAGCTGAAGCCGCTGCATGGTGCTGAAATGTGCTGAATGAGTTGTATCAGTGCATCACCCCCCAGGAACCAACAAAACACAAGAGGTTGCTTGCTCATGGAAAGCTCAGTTATGGCTATGCCAAGTCTCGACATTTGATGCACAGCTGCAGCGGCACCGTTGAAGCTTTCAGCCAGCCAGAACACTGCCGCTACAAAGCTGCACGTGTGAAAACTGTGCTGTATACCGTATACTGTATACGTGGCGAAGGTTAGACAGAACGCATGGCTATCCATAAGCAGGGGGACCTCTCTGGTCTTGCATGGGTGCAATCACAAAGCGGGAATCCAATCCAATCTTGTAGCTCTGAACCTTGGGCTGGTTCGAATATTTGAAGTCGAGCAATTAAACATCGTGTGAGCTTTAGCACCTTCCACAAGACCTGTTTGCAGTTCTTCTGACTTAGGCAGTCCTGGACACATAATGACGGCTGTCATGTTGTTAGGCAGCTGGGGGCCTAGCGAGGCTCGCAAAAATCCGCGCGAATCCTAGCAAACTGCAGCCGTTTGCAGTCATTGCAGATCATAGAGGTGTCAAAGAACCTGCATGCAAGATTGAGCAGGAAAACATCCCAGCGTTCAAACCTGTTTGGACTGGGGCGGTGGCGGTGATTGCCATCTCGGTTTCTGCTCACAGAATGAATGCACTAGTTTGCTCAGTTTGGGCTCGACATCCGCTTGTCCCGTTTCTTATGCCTTTTCGCGGCCCTGGGCAATCGCTGTACACATCCGGATGGGGATGGTATTGAGTGGTGAACCGATCCGAAACTTGTGTTGAAAAGCTCCACGCCATCCCCACTAAGTGGACACGAGCTCCTTGAGGCCTGTGCCCGCTCGCAGATCTTCTTCTGTAGGTAGCATGCGCAAATTTCCACGGCACACAAGAAGAAACTGCGAGACATGCTGTGAATGTTCAAAGTTCGGTAGCCTGGCTCGCAAACCACCGGCATGGTCTGCCCTAATTAATCAGGCAACACATGCTCATCGGGACCTCCGGTGCATGTTCTGTTCCCAATCGAGATTGACTCTGCTTACCCTTTTGCCTGTCAATGTACTTAAAACCTCTGAACATGCTCCAACATTGCCGTATCCGCACCACCTTGGCTACATCTTCCTGCTTTTAAGCAGTCCCTGAAACCTAATGACCGAATGATAGGCAGTGTTGCGTCGACGCCGAAAAGCGCTTGGCCTCCTCTGCACGAACTACGTATCGAGTGCTGACTCTTTTGGGAAGTTGCTTCCGTGTTGGCACATGCTGCAGCAAGTCAGCTTCAGTTTTGCCATGCAATGACGGAGGCTTTGCGATTAGAGCTTACGGAGTCTACGATTGTCTGCAAATCGTCTACAATCTGCAATGATGCCCTTCGCTTGAGGAGGCACCCTTTGAGCGAAGCACACTCTGCCCGCTCGAGGTGAGCGGCGCTTGGCCCAGTGCCTCTGAGTGCCTGCAAGGCCCAAGGAGAGTCGGCCAAAGCGTCAAGCCCTAGCCCCGCTCCTTCCTCTTGCTCATTTCGTCTCTTTGGCGCATCCAGCCTCCTCCCCTAGTCGCGTAAGGCCAGGCCCAGCGACTGCACAGGAAAACGGTGAGGAATTGTACTTCAGCAGAATCAATGGGGTCCAAGAGAAATCTTGGCGGTGGCCGGGCAGACTTCTGATTTATCACCCTAACCCAAAGCCGCAGTCGCAATTCCTCACCATGAAAATGCACACTACGGCGCAGTTCTCGTCTCAAGCGTGGATACCATCTTTCGGCAGCCACAGCTGACAGAATTCAAAAGACATCTATGGGTTCCGAGCAGACGCAGACGCAGTGTAAGGACGGAGCTGCGGCAGCTCATGTTGCATGCGTCTGCACCCATACTGAAAATTCGTGGGACTGATGTTATGCTTCCTTCCAGCCAGGCGACATGAAGAAGTGCACAGGAAATCGAGCAAACGTCAATGGCTCCTCTGCTTTTGCTGCTCAAGGTGTTGGAGCATGCGCTAGTACAGCACTGCTTGTGAAATCGGCTTGATGCTTTCATCCCCAGTTCTGCACCGCTTGCTTGATGGTGCTGGAGTGGGACACAGCCCTGAATCCAGGACTGCTTGTGAGTTCCAAACATGCCATGAATGCCAAGAATTCAGACTGCAATGCTCGCTGTCTCCATACCCTGCAGTGTCCAACGTGCTTCTGAGCCACATAGGACATTATGACCTCGAGTTCAATAACTGCCCTAACTAAAGGTAACACCTCCTGATACCCTGAGCAGCTTCTTGAGCAAGGGAGGAGCCTCGTCACCGTGCCTCACATGCCGCCCTTGGACATGTGCGGCCGGACTTCAACCTCATCTCTTAAAAGGGGACCTCTAACAAAGGTCGTGCGATGCGGGGACTGAGCACTGGGTTGGGCTTTTCAGCAAAGCCTTGGTTTCGGCTCTTGGGAAGCATGTCTTGCAAAGCGTCACGGCGCTCGGCTATAGGATTCAGGATTTATAGGCTGAACTTCGACTTGCACTTCGCATTGTGGTCCTCCCCGGTTGTCTTTGTGACTGGGCACATCTGCTGCAAGGATCGACCTGGACACTCCCTAAACATCTGCAGACTCAACCACCTCCTCTCCCAGCGGTATCGCAGCACTTCTTTCACAATCTTTAGATGAGTCCTGCGGGTTTGGGGAGACTCCTTTCAATCTACCAGTGGCTTCGCATGAGTTCAATGCACCATTGAAATGTACATTCATGCTAATTTACCTGCGCAACTTCTTGCAACAAGATTTTCTTGCAGCTCTTACAGATACTATCAACACTTGAGAACTACAGCTCTTGGACGGCTGTGGTAATTGACCAGACGAGTCTTGATGTTGATAGCCGCCACTGGATCCGCGGTGCCCGGCCACATGATGACCTCACCGGTCAAAGGCATCGTCCTCGCTGGTACCTTCCGGATTTCAAGCCAAACAACAGCCGAGACTCCAACTGTGAGGAGCTCCACGTCAACATGACTCTGGTGCCTTCAAGAACCCAAACATGTCGGATCTGTTGTGAGGCATATTCGAGGTCCAGCAATATCGCGATGAGTTCTGCTTCTGACCACGCGGCTCGATTTCGCTCGGACACCAGTTTAAGGGTATGTATGGCTATCGAATTTAGGCCTGCAGTGCTTGCACCTCGACGCGACCTTCGCACTGTGAATCCGTTCTTCGGCCTTTGTCAAGATTCCCCCTTGTCGTCTTGCAGTTTTCTTTTGTGGTCTGTTGCTGTCTTCAACATGCGAGATGGCCACCCATGGAACAGAACGGATGCTGAGGCATGCCGGCTCTGGCAACCCCAAAGAACCAAAAGGGCATTGCTAGAACACACCTCCCCTATTCACTGATGCGACAGCATGAGCACTGCTCACGATGCCCTCCTCATGCTTTGTTGGGAACTGGGCATCGAAATTGGTGAATGCAGAGTCCATGTCAAAACTGCAGCACAACACATCTATGCAAAGCTCTTTGATGTCGCGTCCAGCTCAAAATCGGATCCGTCAGTGTGCACATCCTCCATGAGTGTGTACTTATGTAAAAGCTGTTGGTGGAATTCAATTTTCCAAACATTTTGCAATGTCTTGCCTTGCATTCTCTGAAACGTGGCGGTTATTTCACGTTTTCCGGACATGGGTTTTGCACATAAATAGCTAACACCAACACCGTTTTAAATGCCCAACGTCCTCATACTGGACGCATTGAGCCTTCATAAACGCAAAGCCAAGCCAGCCTGTGCTCCAGCAGCTGCTAGCCCACCAGGGTGAAAACCCACGCGGCAACACCTGGGCAACAAGGGACGGAAAACACATCCACTTCAAGCTTGACACTGAAACGATTGCTGGTGGCAAAACATAATCACTTGGTTTGGGGATGTGCTTGGCAGCATGTATGGTGTTGTTGGTGGAAGGGGTCTCACAAAATCAGGAAGGTTATTGCTGCGCCACCCGCCACCCTACTCCACTGCACTAGAATCGAATCTCGAATCTTCGGCGCGACGAACAGCGAGATGATAAGAAACATGGTGCAACAACCACCACTCCGCACAATACATGCAGTGCATACACTCTATAATGTCGGGTGGAGGCTTCATCGAACTCAGCCGCAGGCATTCTTAGTTTCTGGATGTTCAGCAGACCGTAAGCTCAAGTCAAGCTCCGTCAGGCGGAAAGAAGGTATGGCCAAGCTGATGCTTTTCGGGCTAGCAGTGTCTCACGTACTGCTGCAGCCGGCGATGCACCTTTCCGACCAAGCCAGTCACCTTTTGAGGTGACGGATTCACAAAGGATTCCGTGGTTCTCGAGGATCACCCGAAAGCTTGCTATTCTACCCTACACGACGACTACGGCAAGCTGCCCACTACAGTATATGCCTTATGTTGGGGGCTGCAACCCAACTCAACAAATCTAAATCGAGAGATCCCGGTGACCCCGTGTGCGAACGTCCTTACAAATGTAAGCTTCAGTTTAACATACTTCAAACCATAAGCACGAACTGTAATGCCTGAGCCGCTGGCAGCCGATCTTCCAGTTAGGTTGGCCTCCCATGCGTGCAACTGCCAGACCTCTGAAGAGCAGGGCCAAGACTCAGGGTGGGGTCCGGCAGTGAGCCTTGCAAGAATTCACAGTGAATTTTGCGAGAAGCTTGCGGGAGCGAGGGAAGCTATAGCAGAGTGTACCTGGCATGAGGTGCGACCCTTTTCCTCGATTCACCTTCGCGATTGCGTGCACAGCCCACCTTCTCCCAACTCGGATGCGCGAGAAGTTGCGATGTGGCAAGATCCTTCCCGGTATGAGAAGAGGCCCACACGAGAACGGCATCTCTTGCTTGCGCCACGGTCGGATGCCGACTGTGCAGTCCCGGAGAAGGCGGGACATGACTATGTCACTATGTCCACTGCCAAAAACGAGGCAGTGCACTAATGTGGCCATCGCAGGTAAGAAATCCCCCCAAAGCATTGCTTTCCAGGCCCACCATGGAGAAGGTAGGATATTGAGCCTGGATCTGCCAGCCGTCCCTTTCTAGCTCCTCGACGAGTTGCCAGTGAATCTGGCGCGTATGTGTTGATACATGCAGGCGCCGAACTCGAGTCGACAGCCAAGTGAACAAGCCTGGCAGTATCTCGCCCTCTGCTCCCTGTATATCTATGTCGACCAGATCCCAAAGATCACCCGATCCCAGCAAAGCTTTGACCTGGTCGTTCGTACTCAGAAGATCCTCGTGCACCAGAAATTTACACCGCCCAAGAGGCAGGTTCATAGCTGTGTGTGTTCGCAAGACGGAGCCATCTCCCAGTTCAAAAGGCTCCACAAGTAGCAACTCACAGGGCTGGTCAGCTGCAACCGCAGCGAAGGCCTTTGCCGCACGCATGGCCCAAATTCCGTAAGGCCCGCTGCCAAACTCAGCCATGCGGAAAGGCCTTCCTTCTTTTGCCGCATCCATCGCAGTCGTGAGGATATCAGCCCATTCCAAATACTCCTCGTCTAGCACAGGCCAAACTCGAGGCAAAGGCATGCCTGATTTGTAATACTCGCACAGCATGGTCCTGCCTGGTGCCAGCAGTGCGTACTGCGTTGCTTGACAATCCGCCTCAATAGGTACTGACACTCCAAGAAAGTCTAACATGAAGCCCTCCTGCGAAGGTCCCTGTGCTGCTGGAAACTTCTCGAAGATCGGTAGATTCCGCTTGTCACACCTGCCAGCGAAGATATCTAGCAAGCACGTGTTGTGGTTCTGCACCATCATCCGGTATGTTGGTTCGGTATGCTCCAGCTTAAAATAAACGAAGAACTCGCTCATGAGAGCAGCAAACCTATCGCCCTGCAATCCGAGATTTCGCTCATCCGCGAAACGCAGGGCCATGCCAGCGGTGTAGCTGAGAGAGTGTTGGATTTGCATGAACTTTCTTCGTAAAGCTGCCCTAGCTTCGGCGAGACCGGGACCACGGCGGAGCTTCACACGGTAAAGTTGTAATGCCACTGACCTATTCTGCAGCTTTTTAGCATCGACTTGGCGCAACACTTTGAGTTTGGTAAGCTCGTACTCGACGTCCCCTTTAACCGCCAGGAGCCCTGCAAAGCAACCACAGCAAGGGATGACATTCTGGCGCCGAGACGAGGACTTCTGGCTGCAATTTTGGCAGAAGCTATTGAAGTCGCCTGACCCAGGATCCAGTGAACGCACTCCCTGCAAAGCCTGGAGAGCTCGTGTGGGTGTGCAGGGCTCGTAGAACTCTGCAGCTGCGATGGCCAGCAGTGCAAAGCGACAGAGCGACATCAACATCTCACTTCCGCGTGAACTAGGACTGGCAGGTTGGACCGCGATCCAGATTTGCCGCCCATACAATTCGACCCCAGCAGCTAGATCCTTAAAACCGTTTAATAGAATCCTACCTCTTGCGCCACCCACACCCAAACATCAGTGTCATGGTCATGGTCTTACTTTGTCCATGCGCGCTCTAGCCAAAAACCAAAGCCCGGGAGATTCAACGACTGCTCCGAAGGACTGTTTCCATACCACAGGAACAGCTTGAAATGTGCCAGCCGGAACCTCAAAACGGCAAACTGTCCAACACTGGACCGGGCCCCGGTGCTGCCGAGCAGTGCAGCAGCGACGCAGGCGAAGAACCACTGAATTGGAGTGCCGACGACCTGCTGTCAGCTTTTCTGAACTACGGTATCTATCTGTTCTACCTTTCTGTCTATCTACCTATTTATTTAATTTTCTATGTCATACCGGGATATTCCAAACTTTCAGTCCGCTTTAAAAGAACAAATTGCAAGCCGTGTGGGCAGAGCTTGCTTGCGGAGTCTGGTGGAAGGCTCTGCGTGGGCTCATTTATGTGCTTGAAGCTGTCTCTGCCAAGTGTGGTTTATCCGCAGGCTGAACAGCTTCAGAAAGTAGTATCGGCTACAAAGTATCACAATACACACTATTTCCTCCCACCCGCCAGGACTCTGTCGCATCGCAGGGAAATTCGTTCGCACTGAAGAAGGACCATATGCAAGTCCGGCGCCCTTGTCACTCATTTGTATGGGGAAGTATGCTTGGCATGCCAACCTGCCGAACTGGACGCTTACCATTGGCTCTCCATCATGCTACTACTGCGTCATGCACATGGAACGCTTTTTTGCAGATGAAAACCTGCAAATCCTTGTGCCATGGTTCCCTGCTGACTCAATCAGCCCGATTTCGACACGCACACTAACTTTGGAGGCTTGAAACTGGACGCTTGAAAAGGCAACGGTGCAACCGGTTCCGATGTTGATGTCCCCTGGACTTTCGTTACATCAGAGGCTTTCGGAATCTTGCGAGTATAATTCGTCCAGCTTTCATATACAACGCGTTATTCCATCACGATTATTTAGTTTCGGACCTATTTCGATATCAGAAACTAAACTTGAACCGAAAACGCTGTTCAAATTTGCCGGTCGACCAATGGGCAGAAAAAACGTCTGCCAAATGCAGGGACGGGGAACTTTGCTTGGACTCTTGCTTGCTTGCCCGGGGCCCCTCCTCTGTGTGTGTGCCGGTAAGTCTGAGTGGCCGCTTTCGAGGTTGGGTGTCTCCCGCCTTCCCCCGAGTGTGCCTGCGCTCTTTATGTCGCTATAAGGCTATGGTGGAGGGTTGTGGCGCTTCACCCCGCGCGTGTGCGCTCCCGACGGTTGCGGGTGCTGAGGGTTTTCCGCCGCGCACACCAACTAAGGCAAACGAAGGCATGGTCCCCCGAATATTGCCAAAAGAGAAATGCGAAGCAAGTTAAATGCAAGGACAATATGACTAATGCCTTCGTTGCGAGGATGTTCCCGGGTTCCCCGGTTCAGTGCATTTGCGGCGAGCTTTGGTACAAGTACAACTTCACTGTCAGAGCTGAAGGTCTTCGCGGGACCAGGGTTTTGGGGGTTTGCGACAGGCGGGCTCAGTAAAGACATGCGAGAGTGGACAGGTCTCAAAAGCCCTCCGGAGCGAAAAAAGGACCTAGGGCACACGCCTGCTGTTGCTTCCTATCTGGGGGTAATCTGTTGTTCGCAAGGGTAGAGGATGGGGGACTTACCCCCACCCATGCATGCATGTTAGCATCTTCTATCTTGTATGGGCAGCGGAGAGAAAAGGCGCACAAGGCAAAAAATCACCTGGCCCGAATTAAGAACCACTGTACTGTACAAGCATGGTACAAGGCCTCACAAAGGAGGCACGGCACGATTCGACTCCAGTGGCCCGTCTAAACCAGAATACAAAAGAAGGAAAAGGCTTTTTTCACCCCTGTTGGTGCCTAGCACAGTTGGAGAAAGTTGTCGGGTAAGTATTGCAAGTGCATGCAGGCCAGCATTTTTTTTCCTTGGGGTTTCTGCACTGAGATAACACAACCGCATAAGCGGCAAAGCAGCAAGAACAGGAATTTCAGTACACTTGGCTTCTCAGACTCTGTAGCTCGCAGCCTTCACGAAGAGCTCAAGCTGTGTCTGGAGAGAACGATTCTCCAGGCGTGTTTCCCCGCTGCACGACTGCACGCGCAGCTGGTATCTGCTGATAACACACCCTTTTTCCTTTGTACCGGACCGTTTCTTCGGTGCCTTGGCGTCCTTCTTCTTGGGGGTTGGTACCCGGTCTGCTGTGGAGGAGTGGTCCTTCGGAGTCTTCAGTGTAGCAATGCCTGTTTCCACGTCTGGGTCTCGAGCCGAGCATGGCTCGCTGCTCCTTGCAGGGTTAGCTTGACGTTTGGTTGAAAGAGTTGGTTTTTGACCTGTAAACAGCAGTTGTCAGCTTCTGGAACATGCTTGGCATGGGACCTGCTCCCCACTATGCAGCGCTTGCATGCTTTAAGTGCTTTCGGGGAACTCCCCGGCTGGGTCTGACGTTCACGGTCCTTTGCTTTCAATATTGGGTCAGCGGACTTGCCTCCAGGTGGCATGCTCCCTGCTCGCGGATGGCATTCTGTATCAGTTTCTCTCGCAGGTAAATGTTGAGGGCCGCCCCGTGCAGATGGCACTTTGGAGCCCTCAGGCCCTACTGCTCTGGGCGATGGCAAAGCACTAGCAACGACCGTGACCTTGGCAAAGTCCTCGGTCGCAGTACTCAAAGTCCTTGATCTGGGCGGCGGGGTACTCCCAGTTGAGTGTCACCGACTAGGTTCGGCTCGATGTTTCCAAAGTCCTGAAGGAGGATGCACAGCTGAACCCCCGCGAGGAAGACTGCAGTCTAGCCGTTGAGATAGTCCAGCGGTGCTGCGCGTAATAGCAACCAACGGCCTAGGCATGCGACACAAGCCTCCCTCCACGTCCATCCAACAGGCTTGCTGTGTCAAACAGCAAGCCCACAGGGCCGCCCTCGAGTGCCCCCCGAAAGAAACGGCAGGTCGACTTGAGCCAAAATGGCTACGGGGGCTCTCTCTCCCTCGCCCGGCATGCGGATGCAGACACACCGGGTCTGCTGGCCACTGAGCACTGACACCCAGCAACAAACGCAACAAGCAACACTCTCTCTCATCTCTCGAATTGCACTGAGCGGTGCGGTTGTCATCAACGGTCTCGTCTATTCAACTGAGGCCGGCCGTCTGTTCAGATTACGCTCTCGCAACTCGGACTGGTGACTCATACTTCAGACGATCGATGCACGGGTCGTTCTGGGGGCTCAATGCGAGCGCGAGTGGGCTGACCATGAAGCTCTGGGAGAACATAACAGCCTCAAAACTATTTTCCCTATCCTCCTCCCAAACTGCACATACTGTAAGCAGCAGCGCAACATATTGCAGGAGACGCGCCTGGACGTCATCTCTGTCCGAAAACATTCCTGGAAGCGGCGTACCCAACCTGGCTGTACGGCAGAGAAGTCAAAGGTCACCAAGATGACTAATCTTCCAGGTTGAGCTCCTACGGAATGATGAACTTTGAACTTGGACCCTTGTCTCTGCGCACGAAACTTTGGACATTGTTTAATTAACCAAGCTGAGGTGGAACCTGGCCGAGATCAGGGACGCCACAAAAGCAGCGAGCCGGCCAACAAGCCAGCCAGCGAGGAGCCCCATTTTGCCTGAGCCCCGAATTCTGCTGTCGGTTTGAGTATCTGCCTCAGCCTTAGTACGGCAATATCTCCGTCTACACTAGAGAGTCTGAGTCTGTAAAACAGTTCGGCACCCGACTTGCAAAGGGCATTCTGCACAGAAGGGCTTTTCCTTTTTCCACCTTTGCTCCTGTTGGAAGCATTTGGAAGCTGCAGGATGGTGAGACCTCACTTCGGGGTCTACCAGAAACCCGCTGGTAAAACCGAAGCGACGAGCTCAGTCTCCCTGGCCCTGGCCCTTCAAGGCTTCGAATGACTTGGCCGGACAGTCGGGGTCGACCTTGCAGAGTCCCGTGGTGTCATGACTCAAGGATACCTCAGCGACCCGGACTATTGCTAAGCACGAGGTGGCGACACGGTAAAGCCCTGAAGAGAAGGGCCATGAATCGTTGCTACTGCAAGGCTGCACACCTCAAGTGATAAAGGGATACCTGGTTTGGGCAGCACCATCCACGAGGGGAACTTGCCGATCCCCGTCTCCGCACGGCTAAGCACGACCGCTTTGCTTACAGTAGTTGTTGTGACTCAGTTCTCCTCGGGCTGAAGCCTGAAGGATTGGAAGAAATTCAAGATCATGGATTGAGAGGCCCGAACGATGCCATTGTTCAGAGGGAGTGTGAAGTCTTGATCGAACATACAGACGAGCACGACCACCATATCATTCGCTCTAGCGCTTTTTGTTGCCTCCCGTTTAGCCCTGTTACTTTGTGGTTACTTTGCCAATTCGCAGCCGGAGGACCCCCCAAAAATCATCTTCCGATCCTGCGACCAGCGAAACTCCGCGCATTCCCAAGATATAGCGAGGAACTGGCTAGAACTTTCCCGTTTCATGCAGAAGATATTCCAGACAAGGTACGCTGGCTGCCCAAAAGCTTCCCCGAGAGTCAAACACCATTCTCAACAAAGTCAGCAAGTTCTCTGGTTTTGACAACCTACCTCAGCGTAGAAGTGTAGACGCCGTCGGCACTTGACTTCGCAACTCGGCCGGTGCTGTGTTATCTGTCCACGCTTGGCGGCTCGGCTGAGATGCTACGCTTGCTGCGGCACTTCAAGCAGCGAAGAAGCGAAGACTGCTCATTTCCATAACAACCGTCCAGCGGAACACCTGCGATTCACGATGGACTATAATCCGCGGAGCAGCTGTGCCACGACGAATCAGAAATCTAGGTCCATCCGAAACCGACTCCAGGCTGAGATCCCGCAGACAACGGATTTCCGCTTGCTGACTGCGGTCTTTCGTCCAGGCACAGTGTCCCACCATGGGCAATCCGTTGACACACCGTCGCATCTGGAACCGGAGTTACCTGAAAGGCTAAATTGAGGAATCTCTTCACAAAACACATTCACGGTTCATGGCAACTGCTGTCATGGAAGCTGGCAGCAATACCGCCAGAACAGCGGTTTGTTTCACCGCGAACAAGCCCCCTTCTCTGCAAGCTTACAACTCAGGATGCAATGTAGATGATAATCACCTCTCTGCCACTCACACCCTTCAACACTTTGAAACTAGCATTTTGCAACAGTGCGGCGCCGTGCAATGAAACAACTGATTCGCAGCTAGACACACCATAAAGAATATATCTGAAACTCGCATGTCAGGTGCATCTTGCGATATGTGGAGCCAGGCGTGAGACAAATGGCACTGCAACTTGAAATCGGTGTGCTGGTTGTCATGAAGTTTGTTTGTGCCCGGTGGACAATATGCACTGGCACACCGTACACCTTTGTGACCTCACGTGCAGGGCTGGTTCATGTGCTACCGGAGTCTGACTTGTGCAGAAGCTCTGTTGCACTGCCTGAGGTACATGCATAACATAATCACGAAGTGGAAAGACAATGCAGAGCCACGTCTACACACATGTATATATGATACTTACATCTTTCCTACATACACATGTATATGAAACATGCATTGTGCATAAACAACAAACGTCAATGTATGTATGCGTGTATGCATTCACCTGCATATTTACGTGATATCCGCGATCACTGCAGGGAGTTTTGCTCTTGTGTACCTTCCTCTCCTCTGGCCAAACCCTAATGTCTAAGTATCGCGACATGCGAAAGCATCAGCGATGACTGGGGTGACTGTGGCGTTCTGACTGTAGGCCTGACTGGTAAGAAGGCAGCATGTGTCTAACTCCTTGCTGAGGATGCAGGAAGCGTCGCGATTCTGTATATTCAGCCAAAGCACCAAATTGTCCCGTGAACTGGCACGGGACAACAACCAGATCTGGGAAAACTTCTGCGATCTTGTCTCGCACCGCGCTTGCCACGAACTGATTGCCTGCAAGCACCCGGCACCCATACACAGTATGGACGGGTCCCCATGAGACGGAATGAGTCCTGTTTCCAGCTTAGTTCAGTCTTCCACAGAGGCAGGAATACTTCGCAACTTTCCCAACCCTCGCGAGCGCGGGTGGTGCGTGGATGTTGTTTCAGAGAAAACACATGGAAGCTAGTCCCGCTAGAGCACCATGCGAAATTAGTGGCGTGCACGACCTACAATCTAGATCTAGCACCTCACTGTGAGTGAAGGAAGCCATTTTTTCGCAAAGGCTTGTGTTTGCAGAGTTGCGTGCCCGGGATACACAGCATTCGGCTACCTGTGACCCTTTCAGCGCCTGAAAGAGGTGACTGCATTGTCTTGAAGCATCGGCATAAGTGCTGAATGCTGAATGGCTTGACAAGTGGATGCAAGTGGTATCACCTGTGGGCCACTTGGTGATCTCTGTGTGGCCGGTCTTGGGCGAGTTCGTGCCTGGCATCCCGAACAAAACTGGAGTTCGGTGTGCGGTGTGCTTGTCTTGTACACGATACTACTAGATCGATACAGTGCAGGGCGGGCAAGGGCAGGGCAGGTCAGGGAGGCGATACGGGCTCCCGCAGCCTGGGCTTTGAGGAACTCATATATGAGAGCAGGAGCATTGACAGGTGACTCACCACCTGCGTGCTCCCGCCCTGCCCTGCCCTGGCCTGCCCTGCAATTGCTCGGAGAGGGAGAGCGATGGAGAGAAGAAGGAGAGGAAGAGGGAGGGATCAGGAGAAGGAGAGGGAGGGAGAGAGGAAAGAGATCCCTGAATCGATTAGTACTGAATCATTATTTTTAGTATTGCCGTCCACTTGTTAAGCACTAGCTGCTTCTTAGCTTGATTAGGCAACCTTCGTACTGGTGAAACAATCCCCTCCCGACCATAGCTAGATGCGAGAGTTTGCTACATTTCGGGCTGCCGGTGCTACCTGTTTGAAGCAACCACCTTGCTCCAGCCAAGCCTTTTCAGGGGAAGCCTCAAGAAATCAGGCCCACATACCGGCAAACTGCAGGCATTTCATAGACCACACCATGCGAAAACACGGGAATCCCCATTGACACGCACCCTTCAGAAGGAGGAGCACCGAGGGTTTCAAGTCGGGTTTTCAAAGTTCAGGGATTGCGGCTTCAGGATTTTGACACGCACGCTCGCACGCGGCAGACGCGCCTTGATGTGAGTCCCTCTTGCTTTGGTTAAGGGTGTGGAATTCTGTTTGGCTCCCGCAGGGCAAGTCTCGACTGACTTGGCAGGTAACACGACAGCACGGCTTGGAACTATCGCCCACACGGCAAGGCTCAGCTCCGAGTAGCAACCAGGATAGTCAATGCAAGTAGGGTCTAGTCTTGGGTTTAGAAATCGCAAAGCGACTGGTGGCGCATTTAAAATTTAGCTTCTCCCCTCACTTTTTCGTCTCATTAGAAGTGGCAGGAGAAGCAGCAGTAGCAGTGGCCGTAGAAGTATCAGCAGTAGCAAAGACAGAAGCAGGCCACAGTAGTGTCAGTACTGTACAGGTAGGGGCCGGTTCTTGCAGCAGCAGCAGCAGCAGCAGCAGCTGTTGCTGCGGCAGTTGCAGGTACAGTTGCCATTGCAGCTCCTGTTGATGTTGTTGGTGTTGGGGTTGTTGTTGTGATGGTAGTGGTGGCAGTGGTGGTAGTACTAGTAGTAGCAATAGTGGTAGTAGCAGTGGTAGCAGCAGGAGTAGTAGTAGTAGTAGTAGTAGTAGTAGTAGTAGTAGTAGTAGTAGTAGTAGTTGGCGCTGTTGTTGCAGCAGCTGCAGCAGCGGCAGTTATAGTGTAGCAGCAGCCGCCACAGGGGCGATTTTTTTTGGCTGCGCTGCTGTTGCATCCTTATGTGGCTGTGCATTCGGAACTTCCTCTGGCACGGTGCAAATGTTGAACACCCGTGTGCCTCACATGCTTCGATCACTCTGGAGCGAGGTAGTTTCCGGGTAGATTTTCTGCGTTCTGCATGGTGCGCCGGTTCTGCCAATTTCCAGCTGCGTCGTAGCTAAGAGATTCGATCCGCACAACCTGTTTTTTCCGCGATCACTGTCGGACAAGTCAGGCGTGGTTCTTGGTGCATGGCCAATTGATGTGAAGGTTGTTTAATAACGGCTGCCACATGCTGCAGCTACAGTATGTACAATTAGCTCTGAAATCATTTACGCCCTCGCAGCTGATTTAAGTTGTGCGGTGCCTTGTGGCGAGAGATGCAGTCCGTCGGAAAGAAAGTCTTTCCACTCGTTCACATCCTAGGAAATGCGACCAGGGTAAACGGCAAAGCGGCCTCGCCGATCCCCTAATGCCCCAAGAGCCTACTGTCAGTCTTTGACAGAGGCTCTGCAGCCAAGGGTCCTGCATCAGTCGCCAGAGGTTCAAGGATGGCAAGCCCAACTCCTCTTTTCAAGAACGGAAGCAGGCTGCGGGACTGTGAAACTGAAGCTGGACCGGTCGGCTTTAGCATTCCATGCATCGCCAGTCTACCTCATTTTTGTATGTGGGAGCTTCATGGCTCACATGCAATGAAGATTTCGAGGATTCCGCTGTACACAAACACCTCGACAGCAACACGTCCTTCGCCGTCTCCTCGGCAGCGGCAGCATACTTCCCAGCCATCTCCTCGGGCACGGCGACGTACTTGTGACTTGGGCACTCATGGGTAGCGTTCGATTCTCACCATCCTTAACGATGACAGATCAACCATGCAGCATTCGTCCGCTCTGGCCGACCGGTAGCTTTGTCTTTGAAGCGCTCCTGGAATCAAGACGGGCACGGTCTGCGTTTTTTTAGTGCCCTTCATGCGAGTTCCTGTTGTGGCTTGTCGGCATCTTAGGCAGCATTGGACCCGGGCAGCTCACTATTGAACAATGCTTCGGTGGCCTTCTGCTGCTTGGATCCCCACCAGTTCACCTATGCTAGCTGTTAGCATCTGCTAGCTCTGCGCGCGGCTTAGATATGATGACGAGCTCTGGTCTATACAATGTTCATCTATACGCAGAACGACCAGTAACCACAAGCCAATTCACTGGTCACCGAAACGGTGTAAAGAGGAAAGACGATCAACCGGGCAAGCTCAAACAGCTGAGTAAGACATGTGACGCGGATGTGCGAGCAAACCCAGGCACAGTTTGCTTGCTGGTTGGGTGGGCAGGTGCTTGCTTGCAACCTTCTGGGCACACACAAGCATAAGTTAAAGAGGGCGAGAAGCGGTAATTGTGGTCGAAGATGCGTGTGCAACACTGCGCTTGGTGTAGCTGGCTGGGTGTCTTGGCAAGTAAGGGATGTGGGCGCCAGTCCCGACTCAGCTTATTACATGATGGCTTCGGCTGCATGCGAGCATGCTGACTTGCCTGCTACGGTCACCTCAAAGCGTGCGCCCCCCGTGCACTCCAACTTGTCTAAAAGATGCATGCTCTCGCTGCCGCATCTGCTGATGCATGACGAGGGCTCTCATGAAATGGCCGGCCACTCAAGTATGTCTGATTACCCCGCCAGCGGTATTGTAGCAAATTCAGGGGACTGTCCTGGTGAATTCCGCTGACCCTCACATGCATTATTTCAGTGCGTCCTACCGAAAGTGTGCGTGTTTTAACGTGAGACTGTTGCACGTGCATTGCGTGCAAGAGATTTCGCTGCTCACATGTACTATGTGTCCGTATGACAGGCTGCAGCATCTGCTCTACTACTAATTGGTTATGTCACTCTCGGTCTCATGCGCGGGGCCTTGCTTCCGTCCTCCAAGCTTAAATCACCCTCTTCAATATGCGCCCGAGTTTCACCCCCAATGCACCAAAAGAAGCATGGAACCCATCCAATCTAAAGCATAAGTCAAAAATGGTTTTGGCTTCTCAGGCCTTTAGTCAAAGTTGCCTGGCTGCAGGCAGTCAACTATAGCGTTTCTATATTAAATAGCAACTACTCCTGTCCTATGATAGCTTGGCCATGCGCACTGCGGACTTTAACTTTCGACCTTCCAGTGAACCTAGCTGCAAGATCATGTTCTGAATCATTTCAGTGAGCGGATAACAAGCAATTACCCTGCGACGCCCCCTGTTTATCCATGGCCACACATGGCCTCAAGGGCAACTGGTCAGCCCGCAAGCAATGGCTCGACTGCTTTGAACAGATGTCCTTCTGCAAAGCCAGAATCTTGGTTTGGCAAACCTTCATTGATGGAAAACCAGGCTATCACGTGCACAGTTCGGCTCACTGGAGCAGCCCAAGAACCAATTCTAAGAGCAGCCCAAGAACCGGCGGCGGAGTGACGACAAGAATTTGCGCAGATGGCACACGCTGCCTCAAGGGGCGTTATGTTCCAGTTGGCACCTAGATGGGAGCATGTGTCGTTTAAGTCTGGGGTTGGATGTGGAGGGGTCGAACTAGCGCCAACTTGTGTGCCAAGCGTTCTGAAAGCAGGTGGCCTGAGAATTTCAACAATCTTCTGCAGATTCTGTCGGTACTCGTCCAATGGGACCTGATTCGAGCAGGCCAGGGACGCCCGAAACATGTCTTCAACTGACATGATGTCGGAAGGTGCTATGCTGTGTAAGTCGTCTTTGCTTCCTGTGTTCGTCCCGAGAATTCAAGTATTGTTTACGCACTGCTGAGACCTGGCTAAAACCGGCACTCTGTCCGCGACCACCTAAAACACGTACCGGATTCCCGGAACTAGCGGCAAATGCTGGAGCAGCTCTTTATTCCTAAACCTAAACGAAGTACCCCACTTTGGCTCGATGCCCACTCGCAACTATGTGCTGCAGCGGGCATGCTGCTTTGGGTTCTCCTCTAGCAGCGAGGCATCATTCGCGCCGAAGAATACCTCAGGCTCAAGCAATGCTCAATAATCGGGCTTAGGGCAGCCTCCCTGATGCTGCATGAGGGTAGCTAGGATCTTCACGGGACTCCAAAGCCGACTTTGCTTTGGTCGTTGATTCCCCGAGTATCTGCTTCGTTTACGACTGGAGGTACTGGCTACACATGCCGTAGATGTGAGCTAACACCCTCTGTTACGTTGCTGCCTAAGAGTGCTTAGGGATGCTTGCGGTGCACCACGTTTCAACGGCAGGGTCGCTGAAAAGGGCTCAAAAGTAGAACATCCTTTACCAGGCACGTGTTGACTACTGCCTTTCCAAATCCTTGAATGGGAGCTGGATTAGTCTCGAGATGAATCATGGCCAGTGTAGGTGCAGCTCAGAGCTGAGAAGTACCGACTTTGTTGCGTAAGTAGTTCTTGCTGCAGCAGCAGCAGCAGCAGCACGTCTCTGTTTACACTTGGGGCACTCTTGAGGCTGTGTCAGCAATGAACGCGGATGCATGCACCAGGACAAACTCGAAGCCTAGTGCTCGCATATGCATTGCTTTGGTGAGTTCTGAAGGCTGTTCCATTGTGCGCAGCGGCTATCATAAGGCGTATAGGCATAAGTCGTCGTTATGTAGCCTTCTAAACCTGTCCCAATCGCTCGTACTTGCTCCGCTGGCTATGTAACCATTTCCTCGCGACTGGCAAACCCTATCGAAAGACGACAAGGTGTCTCTCGTGCATGTTTGCGCAAACTGATGCTCGGCCTTGTGCAAGCGGCCATGCTACAGTTAGGTTACCCTGACAGCGACTGCTGCTGGAACCGAACAGAAGCGGTGACTCTGCCAGAATCGGAAGACGAGATGCTGTGACGAGGCGGGTGTGGCTGTCGGATGAGGGCGGATCCTCTGGAACGCCTCTTTTTGTCCACTGCACTAAAGCGTCACTAAACCAGCCCATAACTAATGATGTGTTACTTTTGCACGCGTCGTTGTTCGGGATTTCGCTTCCCAGAAGTTGTGCGCCCGGCTACTCCTAATGCTGAGCCAGCTACGACTGCGCAGGCTTGAGACACTGTGCAAAACACGACTGCTCGGACCCGACCTGCTCCCGCTTGGAGCATGGCTAGACCGCTGCGTGTGGTGTAACCACCTCGCAAGGAGCTCGCTTTCGTCTGCACATCACGCAGAGAAAAAAAGGCCTGTCTTGTTGGACAATGTGCTGAAGTTTGGGCAACTCTGAACTGAAATTCTGCTCGACATCCACGACATCAGCTCGGCAGGTGATAGCAGCCAAGGGACTGTAGCCCCGATTGAGCACGTCACATCTCCTGATCAACGCAACTGATGGATGCAGCCGTAGTAAGTAGCGGGCCGCCAGCGGACTTTGGAAAGCAAGTTAAGCTTACAGAACTGGAGGACCCACAGTGGGAAAGGTGAGCAAAAGTAGTAGACATGGTATAGAGGTCGTAGTAGTAGTAGTAGTAGTAGTCGTAGTCGTAGTAGTAGTAGTAGTAGTAGTAGTAGTAGTAGTAGTAGTAGTAGTAGTAGTAGTAGTAGTCGTAGTAGTAATAATAGCAGAAGCAGTAGTAGCAGTAGCAGTAGCAGTAGCCGCAGCAGCAGTAGCATTAGAAGCAGCAGTAGCAGCAGCAGCAGTAGCAGCAGCAGAAGCAGCAGCAGAAGCAGAAGCAGAAGCAGAAGCAGTAGTAGTAGTAGTAGTAGTAGTAGTAGTAGTAGTAGTAGTAGTAGTAGAAGTAGTAGTAGTAGTAGTAGTAGTAGTAGTAGTCGTAGTAGTAGTAGTAGTAGTCGTAGTCGTAGGCGTAGTAATAGCAGTTGTAGTAGCAGTCTGCCGGATGCCGGGCGGACTCCGTCGCGATCGAGAGAAAGAGCGAGAGAGCAGCAGCAGTAACAGCAGCAGTAGTAGTGGTAGTAGCAGCAGTAGATGTCGCAGTTGTAGTCGTACTCGTAAGAATAGTAGCAGCAGCAGGAGCAGGGGATGGGCAAGGTTTTTTCCACACCCCGAAAAAACTCCTCATGACTTTCTCGCTTGGGGTCTTTTATCGCACCCTGCTCAGATTCTAAGGATTTGGGTTCTAGGTCAGAAGGAAGGAAAGAATTTTTAAGGATGCAAAAAACAACCTAACCGGCCATACAGGGCTTTTTCACGCCGTTGGTTTAAGGGTTTAAGGTCGAGGAACAAACGTATCTTTAAGGAGGCAAGAAACAACCTGATCGGCCGTGCAGGTTTTTTCCGCGCCCTGGGTTCGGGGGGTCTAAAATGGCGTAAAGCTGAAGGCACAAAAGAATAAAGAGCCAGAAAAGAAAGAGAGGGTGACAGAGGGAGGGAGAGACAGAGAGAGAGAGAGAGAGAGTGAGAGTGAGAGAGAGAGAAAAGAAGCGAGAGACGGAGGGAAACCAAGCGGGATGAGGGAAAGCAGAGGTGAGAGAAAAAAGAGAAAGAGAAACAGAGCGACAAACCGACAGAAGGAGAGACCGAGAGACAGAGGAAAAGAAGGAAGAGGGCAGGGAAGCGGAGAAGAAAGGAGGAAAAGGGCAGGGTGCAGGAAGCGAGAGAAAGGAGCGAAGGGCAGCGGAAAGGACGGGAAGGGCAAGGAAGGGAAGGGAAAGAAAAGGAGAGTTAGGGGAGGGGGGGGAAACCCAGAAAGGACAAAACGTGAGCGTGGAGAGGCAACAAGGAGCAAGCCGCTCGAAAGCGACAATACATTTTGAGAAGGAGCAAATTTTTCCAAAAGGACTAGACAAAAGAAGCCTTGTGTGGCCTGTCAAGGTGTTTTCTGCCCTCCTCGAGACTTCATTGGTTCCTCTTGCCCAGGGGCCATTTTCAGTCCCCCATTTTAAGACCTCTAGATGGAAAGGGGTACACGAGGCGACCTTTCAAAACTCGTTTGGGTTATGATTTCTTTTATCTCAGCATCTCGGGCCCCAGGAATCTCGATCTGCGCTGCAAAGGGGCCACTGAAAGCCCTGTCCGCTGAGGGGACGGCGTGCGCGGGAGAGAAGCTTTTTTAGACCCTGTCCGCGTTGGTGGAGATGATACATGATTATATTTTTTCCCTCTCGCATGGCTGGAATACAATGTCCGCTCGCGAGGTCTGACACTGGATGAATAGTCTCATGCAATTGACAGCGACAATCCCTTGGCTTCTGAGGCGTTGCATTAATTAAGTCTTCCAAGCAGTCATCCTTCTAGGAGTCCTGCCCACGATTTACCTATACACATAAATATATGACAATGGACAGGGCGGAGGGCTTGCTTCGGACTCTGTCCATGCATGCTCGAGAAGCTGTTGAGCGCCGGGCCTACCCAGGGCAAAGAAAAAGCCTTTCCGACAGTACCCAAAAAACCTTAGAGAATCGACAAAACACAGCCCAGAGCAGAAGTAGAAGTGGAAGTGACGAGGAGTTGTTGCGGTAGTAGTAGTAGTAGTAGTAGTAGTAGTAGTAGTAGTAGTAGTAGTAGTAGTAGTAGTAGTAGTAGTAGTAGTAGTAGTAGTAGTAGTAGTGGTAGTGGTCGTGGTCGTGGTAGTGGTAGTGGTAGTGGTAGTGGTAGTGGTAGTGGTAGTAGTAGTAGTAGCAGCAGTAGTAGCAGTAGTAGCAGTAGCAGTAGCAGTAGTAGTAGTAGTAGTAGTAGTAGTAGTAGTAGTAGTAGTAGTAGTAGTCGTAGTAGTAGCAGTAGTAGCAGTAGCAGCAGCAGTAGCAGTAGCAGTAGCAGTATCATCATCACACTCGCTGCGGACGGTGAAGTCGCAATGCGCTGATTGGAGCAGGAATCACCTGGCGCACAGTGGCGCGCGATCACGCTTGGATCGCCTCGGAACTAACTATGTTGTTGCCCCGAAGGGCCTATGCGGAAGTTGCAGCACTCCTCATTCGGTACACAAGAATGTAGCTGGAGGTGGATAAGGCTTCTGGGAGGACCGATTGCGCAGGACTATTGTCATCGGTGTAATGCCAAAGGCCCGCTGCTCCGGAACGAGGTTTGAGTGCAGCACGGTAGTGCCCACTGACCATGGTTGGTCCAATATGCTGGACGATCGCTTGAAGCTGATAGGTTCTCCATATGATGCCTTCTGGGGATGAGGGAGTCCATTGTGGGAAAAGGACTTCCGGATCAGCATCTATGCGATGGTCACGTTTGGATGCAATGCCCTGTTCATTGCGAAAGCGGTTTAACTGTACAGCCACTGCTTCAGTACCTGCAATCAGGGCGTGGCGACGTTTCTGCGAATGCCAACGATTGATGCAGGACTGGGCGGTGGTGGCAACAGAGTCTGAGGCATCTTGCATTCCGGAAAGTATGAGTGGGCAAACCCCGCCTTCATCTAGAAGCGTGTGGCTGTCGTCAAAGGACTGCCAGAGGCCCTGAAAGCAGGGCGCATTGAGGACTTGATGTAAGTGGAGAAGGAAGTCCGCGGCATCATGTTGCCTGGCTGGGTGGGGCCAGCGTCGCATTGCCTGCCTCCACGGTAGGAGAGACCAGAGTGTCACTTGCGGTTGTTTGCGCGCCTGGGCAAGGAAGCTCCTCAACGGTTCCCGGTCCAGTACCTGAAAGGAGGAGGGGGTTTGGGACACAATCCAAAGATAAGTGATGAGGCAGGCGTGGGAGTAACAGTAGTTGGAAGGATTGCGGAGTTGCAATGTCAGGAGCAGTGCTGAGGTCTCGGCGGCTGTCTCGGCATAGGGATATGCATAGACTGAAGGAGAGTCTGCAGCTGTTGGGCCAAGGCTGATCTCTGGAGGCGATCTGGGCGGAGGGTGCAGCCGATCATCAGAAGAGAGGAGTTGTGTGAAAGGAGCTGGAGCAACTCCCAGAAGCGAGCCGTATGCTCTCCCCTCCAACCCACTTCCAATAGCCAGGTCACCGTGCTGCCTTCCATTTTCTCCTCCAGTTGGCGGGTGGCATGGAACCTGTTGAGCACTTGCGGTTGTACACTCAGCGTCGCCAGCTCCTTTGCAATCTCCACCACTTTCTGTGCCGTGAGCGGTTCTCGATCGGGAATGGGCTGCATCACGCCCTCCTTGTTGTTCCACTTGCGATAGCCAAACCCCGTGTTCGGGTTGTATAGCTCCATTTGGATCGCCTGTTCTCGGGCATCCTCCTGGTCGATTACCTTCTGGGCACGCTGGGACAGCTCGAGCATCAGTTTCTGCCATAGAATGATGCGCATCGGATGGGTGATGGACTCCGGGTCGTTCCACCGCAATTCGTGCCATCCTTGGGCTGTGGCGAACAGCTTGGGGAGGACCGTGCCCGGGGGTTGAGTCGTGAGGAAGAGGATCCATGTGGTGGATTGCTGTAGGACTGACTCGTGTCTCATGAGGAGTCTGGCCATGGTGTGGCACATGAGAGTGAGGTCGGGGCCGGAAGTAGGCCCGTAGCCCTGCCCTTGGCGCTGCCATGGGGGCTGGGGTGGTACCCGGAGGGGCGACCTCCCTGACGTCTTGGCGGACCGCCTTGAGGTGGAGGGCGGTTGGCAGGGTTCTGTTGGCCCTGGGCTCCTGGGCGGGACGAGCCCTTTGCTGTTGTCCCTCTGCCATTTGGAAGGCCTGTCGGGGACTTCCGACTGTGGGGGATTCGAGGAATCCGGCATGCCTCCCTGTGGCGGGGGCTCGCTCATCAATGTCGTCGGGGCCATCAGGGGCTGGGGCTGCGTGGGTATCAGCCGAACCTGCGCTTCGATGCTTTTGAGCTCCTGAGTGGCCTCTTCCAGGTCTTCCGGGCTCACTTGGTGCGCATTGAACATCGAGGGGAGAGTCATCGCGGACCTGAGACAAGTGAGTCGTATGATGTAGCGCATGTGTTGCCTGCAGCAAATGAACCAGAAACAGGACTGCACACTCAGTGGCATGCTTGATAGGCGCTCCCGTTAGTGCAAGGCTGCAGTAGCGACAGGTGCTACCAAGGGCCAAAAGCCTGCGGTGAGATTGCATGCGCCGGACTGCCTCTTCACAGCAGGTGGTCAATGGGGAGTGCTTGGCTTTGATATGAGCTCGAAGGCCACGCGCTTGGGTCAGCCACTGGTGACAGTACGGGCAGTGGTGGACTACCTGAGGAAGTTCCTTTTTCAGCCAGGAGGCAAGCTTCTCCCAGCTTCCTACAAGGTAGGGCTGGCAGTCAAGCCTGTGGTACAGCGGTGTCGGATTGAGATTGTGTTTTGGGGGTAGGGCGTTGAAGCCGTCTGGTACCAAAGTTCTGCAAGATTTGGTGGAGATGTGTATTCGTAAGTTATGCCACGAATCACACTGTCGGAGACAGTGCCGGCACTGTGGAAGACCTTCGCGGCCATGCTGCCAAACAAACAGAGCATGTTCATCTGCCGCGAATTCAGGTAACGTGGCCGGGGCCGCAGCAGCATCTGGGTCCATGATGACGGCTGGAGTAGAGGAGGATCGATCTGGGTCCGGAGCCTGAGCAGGAGTTGGGCGCGAGCCCGAGGAAGCGGGTGCCTGTCGTACTTGGGTGTGGTGGGACTTCCGCATGTGGAGACGGACGGCTTGAAGTGTGCTGTAGCCTACTCCGCAGATTGGACAGCTGAGCGGCCGATAGCTGAGGACGCTGCTGATTGGTTTTAAGGTGGGCGCGAGTAGAGCCTACCCGAGAAGGGGTCACAGAGTCAGGAGGGTCGGATGCGGAGACAACAGGCGCCGTCGAGTAGTCCTGCAGCAGGTCGAACCAGATTTCCTGCGCCGCAGTTGGGAAATCCGGGGCTTGTTGTAGGTGTCGTTGAATCCTCTGATCAAGGGTGTCTCCTGGCGGATCGAGCTGGCTTCTGAGTAGTAGGTCGTGGGAGGTAACTTTGGTGATGTGTCCCGGTAATTTATGGATGAGTCGGAGCTGGGCGTGGACGAACTGAGAAAGGAGGGTGCGGGAGTGGTGGGTGATGCCTGTGGCCTCCAGGGAGTAAAGGACGACCGGGTAAACACACGTCTTCCAAACGCGAATTTTGCTATCTAGGGTCAGTGCTCGACAGCGGAGGACTTTGGCCAATCGCCAGTAGGCCCGCCAGCCAAGGTGTAGTCGGTGCTGCAGGTTGAGAGCTTCATGGTTCTGGTAGGCAACTCTGGCTCCCAGGTAGGTATGGGCATCAACGATCTTGATGAGCATAGTGTTTTGACCTACACGGAGCTTTATTGCGGACTCGCCTGTTTCCAGCTTGGTGAGTCTGGGGCTGAGAGTGCTTCTGGCCGCAGTACCTTGGAGGTTGATCAGGAAGACAGTTTTCGTGGGCGACACTCGGAGGCCTGCTTCGTTGAGGAGCTGAATCAGTATGCCCGCCGCGCGCAGGCTGGACCGGAATTGTTCCTGTGTCCGTATGGTCCAGGAGGACCAGATGTCATCTGCATAGAGGGTGGGCTCTCCCAGAAGCTCCTTCTTGTGAGTGATGGTCTCTTTGAACCTTAGGTAGAGCTTTGTGGTGGCCATGGACCACAAGAGGGGCGAAAGACCGCAGCCCTGACGTATTCCCTGTGAGAGCTCGACTTCATCCTTGTGCCCTGCCAGCTCAAAGGTGAGCTTGGCCTGGTCGTGGATGTGGAGTGCAAGCGCTACCTCCTCTGAGGTCAGGCCGGCGGCCTGCATTGAAGACACAAGCTGGTCTCTTGGCAGCGAGTCAAAGGCTTTATCTACGTCCAGGCTTAGCGAGAGACCCCCGGCGATTTGGCAGGGGGTTACACCTGAGTGGCGCTGGTGTCTTTTGGGAACAGCAGTGGCAGCCAGGGTTCTTGCTTCATGCAGGTGGCTGCATACACGGCTAATCGCGTCCGTGGTGCTGCGATTGCTGACGTATGCGAATTGTGGCGCTTGGCGGATATACGTTTCGGCTCTGTCTCGAATACGGTCAGCCAGCATCATTGCCAATATCTTACTGCCAGGTGGGAGGAGGCAGATGGGGCGCAGCTGTTTCGGGAGGCGAGCCATGGTCACCTTCGGAATAAGGCATACATGTACACGGTGCCAGTCCTCCGGTAGACAGTAATTCGGTGGCTTGAGGCAATACTTCAGTCCCTCCGCTATGTCCGGCCCAATAGCCGTGGAGGCGGCTTGCCACAATCGGGCAGGCATGTAGTCTGGGGGAAGGGCTTTCCGGACGGGGAGACGGGCGAGGGCACTGCTCACCTCCGCGGCGGTAAATTGGAGGTCTACAGCGGGCTGTGGTGGTGTAGGTCGACTTGTGGCAGTCTGGTAGAGGCCTTCGAAGTGTTGGCGGATGGCCTTAAGTTCTTCTTGCGGGGACATCAGCATTCCATCCGCATCTCGCAGCTGGATACGGGAGTGTCGGGTCTTTGGAGCCAGAAGCCTGGTGGCTTTGTAGAGGGCTCCCGGAGCAGTGCTGCGTTCCGCCTCACTGAGGATGTTGTCAAGGCGCTCTTGTTTGCGAAGGCGACCTCTTTTGTGGAGAATGTTTTGTGTCGTTCGAATTTGCTGCGTGAGGTGAAGGGCTTGGGCTTTTTGTGCGAAGGTATTCGTAGGCTGCGCTTGTTTGAGTCGTTTTAAGCGCCAGAGCTCTCTGACAGTGATAGCGGTGTCTGGTTCATCGGTGCCCGGCTTTGTAGGAGTAGTCCTGTGGAGGCCTGCCGAGGCTGTGAGACTGTCCCAAGTGTTTTGGAGAAGGAGATTGATGTGCCTGCAGGGGTCGTCCCCGGGGGGTGTGGGCTGAAACTGCAGCTGGACGGCTACAGAGTGTGCAAGTTTCGGGCCGAGTGAGGGGTCCGCGGCTAAAGCGGCCTGTGTGGATGCAGCATTCCAGCGTTTGCATGGGGAAGGCCGGGCTTTGGGGAGTAGGTGGTGACTTGGCCAAGGCATAGTGGTGTCTAGGGGGTGGTGGCGGTTGCCTTGTTGTGGAACGAACGGAGCTCTCCTCAGGGCGCCGGCTCGGCGCGTGCATCGGTCTGATTGGGCTTCCCTGCACAGTATGAAGTCAATGCGGGTACGGGTTGCGGTAGGCCCTGTTCCGGCAATGTAGGTGGCAGCGTTGGCTTGTCGGCCGAAGGTAGTGACAGCGAGGAGCTGATTGTCCCTGAGGAGGCTTTGGAGTCTGCCGTAGTCCTTCTGCGGTGGGACCGTTTTATCTATCAGGTCTGCCGTTCGCGCCAGTCGGGGTGCATCCAGTGATGGCACACACTGTGTATTAAAGTCACCGAGCACTAGAAGCTGATGGCGTTGGGCAATCCGTCCAATAAGATTGGAGAGTTTGCTCCAGACTTTTTCGCGGGACTCAAGGAGCTTGTCCTGAGTAGGGGTCGCGGGGGAGTTGGTGGACCAGCAGTGCTGGTAGAGGCTGATGATGGAGATGGGTGGTTCGGTGGCTAATTTAGTGTACAGCAGTCTGCCAGGGATTACATGATCAGTGCGCAACTGGTGGGTGTCGGCCAAGTCCTGGTGGACCATGTGAAGAATTCCTGCACTGCGGGTTTTAGTGTCCAGGGAGCTGTGCAAGTGCCAGTATCCCTGGGCTGCCACTCGCTGGTAAAGGTCCAGTGGGTCTCCTGGATGGATAGTATGTGGATCGGTCTGCCTTGAAGGGCTTCCATATGCATCCAGACATATACTTCGTCGAGTTTGGCGGTGCTGAGGCCGCCAGCGTTCCAGGAGATGGCTCGGTACCTTTTCGGGGAGGTATCAGGCTCTGGCCGTGTAGGCATCTGGGCTTGGGCATGTGAGTCAGGTGGTCTGACAGTGTCTGAGTGGTAGACCTGGCCTTTGTATCGGGCAGTTCCCGTGGTGGCAAGGCGCTTCAGGAACCTCGCATAGGAGCGTTTCTTGACCGAAGAGGGTGGTGCTGCAAGTGGCGATGCAGCATCGCCTGAGATAGGTGGCGCGCGAGGCTTTGCCGCACTGTGCGGCCTTTGAAGTGCAATTGTAGCGACTTCAGGGGAGTTCGCGACTCTCTCCCCAACCCTCGCACCTGCCGAACTCAGAAGCTGAGATCCTAGAATGATGGCCTTGAGGTAGGCTGGGGTGCGTCCTTTTGTTCGCATCTGAGTTCGGTCCCCGGATTTGGGACCGGGGTGGCTCGTCTTATTGGGAGCGGAGGGTGTGTGTGTGCGTCGTTTCGTTTGTTCTGCGTTGAGTTGATCGTCCTTTAGGGTAATGGGGGGCTGCTTGAGCACGGGAGGCAGCGTCTGGAGAAGCGGGCGGTGCTGTGGGACACAATGACTGGCGGAAGGCACTTGCATCAATGTCTTTCCGCAGGTCCTTTCATACTGTGCTGGCCGCAGCAAAGGTCCTGTAATGAAGGCCATCGTGTAGAGGCTAATCCAGGCTGTATAGGTCCAGATCCGGATGCGGGGGTGCCTGGGGTTTCGTAGGATTTGTAAGAGATGCCTGGTCGGTCTCCAGGAGAGGGTGGGCCACCCCGTCGGTACGTTCCGGTGCGAACTGGTGATATAGTGCAGCCTGCACAGGGTGCAGGCCGGTGGCGGCACAAATTCTGCCGGGTCCCCCGCCGCTGGTCTGCCATCTGACAGGGCATCACGCAGTTGAGCTCTCCACGCGCTGTGGCATAGGGAGATCTGAGGCCAATTTGCGAATGTCGGGGCTGTGTCTGATACCAGCCTGTAGCCTTCACAGATATGGAAGGCTGGTGGGGCTGCTGCAGCATGGAACTCCTGACGGGGGCGACCTTTACAGATGGCGCAGTCCTCTTCAGGTTGTGCTCGGAAGCTGTGGGGCCATCCCTCCACCCAATGGTCATGGCATACTGGGATGGAGATGGACGGGTCGTATCGAAGAGAGGTGGCCCTTGCTCGAGCCGACCTGTGCCAATCAAGCCGGGGCTACTGGGAATACCAAGAAGTTTTTGAATTCTTGAGGCCGTGGCTGCTGAGAGGGCGGATGGCCCGCTGCCAGTGAGATCTGGCTGTCCGCTATACAGGCAGAGTTGCATTGGGAAATCGTCTGGCGACCGAGGTTCCGGCCACTGCAGCGACTCGGGACAGGGACCTGCAGCTGAGGGGGGACGGCAATCTATGGAGAAATGGCAGGGGGGACTAGAGCAAGGCAGGAGGCGGCATCGGGGATATGTGCTGGCTCTTGGCGGGATTTTCTTCTCAAGCTGAAGATGATCCGCGCGGCCTAGCTCTGCGGATGCCTGACTGTAGCTCTGGCAGAGCAGACTATTCAAGGCATTCTGACTCAGTGAGCGTCCATACAGACTCGCAGGAGGGCGACTCCTCTGGTTCAACCTCGACCTCAACCCAGGGTCCTGCATACTGCTGGATGTCATCGGCTGGTTCATACTCGACATGTGGTAGTCGGATTCTTGTCTTGCGGTCTCTGGAGGCAGGCACCAGCTGATTGTTCTCCTTCTTGTATGGTCTGGCAGCAGAGCTCGTGTCATCCACCGGGATCGGAGTCTGTGTGGTCGGAGTCCGGGGCATCTTCTTGGGTGTTGGCTTGAGCCGAGGCATCCTCTTTGTTGTCGGCTTAAGCCGAGGCATCCTCTTAGTTGCCGGCTTGAGCTGGGGGCCCCGGGTCTTCGAAGAGGAGGAGGAGGGCTCGGATCGGAGGCTCTTGTCGAGGGCTTCTGGAGCAGCCTGGGCTTCGTCATCTGCAGCTTGGTCCGGGTCTTCCTGCAGGGAGGTCTCGGTGCCTTCCTTTGTTGGCCTCTGGTCCCTGTGCACGGCCCTGAGAGAGCGGGCGATGACCAGCGAGAAGACCGTGACCGGAGGTGGCGCCCTTTGCCATCGCGCTCGTTGGAGCTCCCGCTTGCTGGTCTGCTTGTTGATACTAAGTTGGCGACGAAGTCCACGTGGTTCACTCTGGCGAGCCCTGTGTGTCCGCAGCAGCCATTTGGGGTTGATCGGGATGACCGGGGCCATGCTGTGCAGTGCCGGTCTCTAGGGGCACAGATGCCGGGCCTACAACTCCTATATTGCCTTGTGTCAGCAATGTCGGTGTGAGGAAAGTGCTTCGGAGTTGTGTCGGTACACTTCGCCGGGGGAGAAAAGTTGGGCTGACACCATATCTCCCGTGTTTTCATGCATGTATATTGCAATGTGTACTGCTGTGAGCACTTAAGCCAGCGTGGGTGAGATGCGATTCGCACAGACGCTGGTGCTTGCAGTATCTGGCTTTGCACAGAGCAGGCTGGGGGCCGAGGCCGCTGCGTGTCCGGCGCCAGGTTGTGATCGGCTGACCCTGATGGTGAGGAAGTCCTATCGGGAGTACCTGCGCGCCAGGCTCTGGACCGTTGCTGATGTGCGACACTGGCCCCTCCAATAGAGGAGCAGGGGCAGTTACCCCAGACGTGACTGTCGCACCGGGCATGGCTTGGAGCGTTGGACTGCGGTGCCAGTGCGGCAGCCAGGGAAGACTGCCGAGCCACCGCATCATTAAGGTTCCGGCTGAGTGATGTGTCACTGGCGGCACAGGCCTGGGAGTAGCAGAAGGAGTGACCGAGCCACAGAAGTATCGGATGGCTGCCAGCGTCCGAGTGCACTACCGGAAGAAGGGCGGATCCTGTTGTCTTGCCTAGCTGCCAGTGACTATGGAGCACCAGGTCGAATGTGAATCGTGATGGTGATGCCTGCTGTTCCGGCCAGCCAGCCTGCTGCTCGCACAGGTCTAGGTCTCGGTACAGGTGGCGCTCCGCCTGGGTGACTTCCAGCAGGTCGGCCGTGAGTCCCAGCTGGGGTAGGGGGAGGCGGTCCGTGTACTGCCCCATGTGGCCCAGGTGCGGGTGGTCTCGAAGTTGTAGTCGAGGAGGATAGCATGGTGTCTCCGCTCGATAGGGCAGTCGTCGTAGGGAGCATAGTCGGTGCTGCTGGCAATGGCATCGAGGGCGGCGGCATGGAAGGAGAGGTAGTCGCCACAGCGGCCGCAGGTGATGCGGTGAAGGTCGTTGGCACCGTTGCAGCTGGTCGTGGTGGAAGGTTGACCGGAGTTGGAGGCGGGGGTCCGCGTGGAGCTGAACCTGTTGCTGGTGCACTTGGTTCGTCCTCTGGGCTGCTGAGCGCCAGCCTCGCTGGAGCTCTCCGGCGCCTCTGCCTCTGGTGCTGCCGTGGCCTTCGCCTTCGCCATGCTCCTGCCTCGTCCTCGAGCTCGGTTGGCCAAGGCAGCTGATCCCGCCGCAGCACCCCTTCTCGGTGTGCGGTCCTTGTCCCGAGGTGCCATGAGTCGGGGCAGGCTTCGTAGAAGCTTCTAGGGGATCGCTGACAGTCTTGGGCCACCACTACGGTCTGTGATCCATGTTTTGCACAACATACGATGTGGGTGCAGGACTCGGCAGAGCTCAGGCAGAGGCTGGTGGATCCAGGGGTAGCAGCCGCGGGCTGTGGCCGCGACGGATGCCCTGCAAAGTGGTAGGACCCGGGAGGCTGCGCTGGTGGAGGGGATCGCGGCAGGTGGTGCCGACACTCCAGTCTGTCTTTGGATGGTTTTCTGCGGATCGTCGTAGGCAGTATCCTAGCAGGAAAAACTCCAGGCAGCCGAGGGTGAGACCAGCGTCTGCTTTCTCTCCTTGAGGCAGGCGTGACACAGGGGACATGTCGATTTTGCTGAACGAGAGTAGAGCTGGGGCACCGACAGTCTTGTGCAGGGCTGGTAGTAGATTGCGAAGAGTAGGAGCGCGGGCTTTGGGGTCTCGTGGGAGGCTGGAGGAGTCGGGTGATGAGTTCACCCGACTGCAGGGGGCTGCTCGTGGTGCTAGGGGCAGGTGATGCCCGGGGCTCGCGGAAGCAATCGTCCTGAGAGGGTCTGGCTGTCGCCGGTTCTGAGTCCGTGTAGTAGGAGTAGCTGTCGTCCTCCGGTGGCTTACCTTGGTCAGCTCTCCATTGCTTGTGCAGGGTCCGCGGCATAGGTGGAGGTCCTTGGACTTTGGGTCGCGGTCTTGGTCTGGCGGGCCTGTCAGTTCGGCGGGGTGGTGGAGTCTTGTTCCCAGGGGGGTTGTCCGATTTCCTTGGAGTGCTGCTAGGCGTTGGAGTCCGTCGCGGCTTCTTAGGTGGTGACGGTGTACCTCGAGGCCGCGCTTGTCTGGAAAGTGGCCTGGGCGGTGCACCTCGGGAGCTGACTCTGCAGGGCTCTGCGCTGCGTGATCGCCGCGGGCTTGAGGCAGCCCTTTTCCTGTGACCGGGTAGTGCAGAAGGAGATCTTGGTCTGGAGCGGCTGATGGACCTGAGTCGGATGATCCCTGAAGACCTAGTGTTTCGCGTCTCGTCCAGTTGCTCACGGATGAGCTCCTCATGTATGCGCTGCATCCAGCCTGCCGAGCGGTGGTAGAATGCGTCCGCATAGATTGTACGGGGCGGAGGCACGGCTTCTCTTGGATGTCGGACTGCACTGGTGTCCTTGGTGTACAGGCGGTTGAGCCTGCCGGGGCGAGACTGGTCTCGTCTTCGCTTGCCATCTGAGCGCGGCATTGTCGATGAGGCCCTAGGTGCACTGGCGGGGCGGGACCTGGTGTGGCTGTCTGTTTGAGAAGCAGCCAGCTGCGACAGAGGTGGGTTGACCCAAAGCAGAGGAGAGGTACAAACCTTGAGCAGAGATAAAGGCAGTTGTCGCCTTGGCAGTAGAGTCGGCCTGAGCTGTGTAGGCGGGTGGTCTGGAGGAACCTGCAGGGGCGAGACTGAGCTTGCGGTGTAACTGAGGACTGTCGTGGTGAACGGCGTCCGTGAGTACTTATGATGACTTTGGGGCGCCGACTCGGCAAGTGCAGTGTCCCTGGCAGCAGGTCGGGAGGCAGCGTCGGCGGCACATGTGTATGCCTCGGGCTGGTCCGAGGGACAGGCACAGTTCCCTGCTCGGGCGTCGGGCGGTATTGTCCTTCCGGTGGAGTCACCTGGGCCCAGGCAGGGGTGGGGCAGGTGGGGGTGAGGTTCAAGGAGGCTAGGGGCGCGGTTGGAGGACGTAAGCCAGGGGAGTACTTTTCCTGTGGCTGCTCCCTGGTCGGCACTGCTCCTCCAGGTCGGCTTGCTATGGTGTCGCTCAGCAGGACTTTTCTTTAGGCGAGTGTGGGCCTGAGACCTGGGTGGAAGTCGTCGGGCCTGTAGGGGAGCGGGATCTCGAGCGAGCTCGCAGTGGAAGAGTGGAGCCAGCAGACATAGTGGGCTCGGTGGGGGGCCCTGCCAAGGAGGCAAGGGTCCGCTCTGCTTCCTCCGCTGCTGCCAGGAGGTCCGCCGTGTCGATGGAGTCTGGGGATCCTGGTTGAGACGGAGATGTCTGAGGTTCCCGGAGCTCTGTCGTGGTCTGTAGGGGGCCAGTGCGTGTAGCCATCGTTGAACCAATGCGGTTCCAGTTGTTGGTGTTCCAAACCTGATTGTGCAGACCTGCTCGATAGCGCTCTCTGACAATGGTGCTGTCCAGGGTCTGATGCAGGCTGGCCAGCGCCGCTGTGAGGTCAGCGTGCTCCGTAGGTGGAGGCGATCCGGACGATGCGGTCGGTGGGCCTGATGGTGTCTGCGACATGATACAGCAGGGCCTTGATGAACTGCTGAGGCCCAAAGGGAGCTAGACAACAGCTTGAGCCTGCAGGCGTGGGCAGGAGGACTAGGAAGGCATGGCAGTGTCGGGCTGCTTGGCTTTATGCAGTGCCGCAGTGCATGCTGGGGCTCGTGCCTCGCGCACCAGGGCAGACCGGCTGGACACGGAGATTTGGACCCAGCGGCTTGCAGATAGAGGGAGTGGGGATTGGGAAGGGGAAGAAAGGCCAGGAGGAGGAGAAGGTATGGGTGCACCATCCTGCGGCCTACTTCTACGCGCACACACACACGCTACGTTTCGTCGTTCGAGCCCAGGTGCTTAGCAGTAGCAGTAGTAGTAGTAGTAGTAGTAGTAGTAGTAGTTGTAGTAGTAGTAGTAGTAGTAGTAGTAGTAGTAGTAGTCGTAGTAGTAGTAGTAGTAGTAGCAGCAGTAGTAGTAGTAGTAGTAGTAGCAGCAGTAGTTGTTGCTGCTGGTGTTGCTTTTGTTGCTGTTGATAAGGTTGTGGTTGTTGTTGTGGTGCTGGTGGTGGTGGGCGTCACAACAGTAGTTAAGAATCGGGGTAACAAAAAACCATGCTGATATTTTAGTAGTTTTAATGCCGTGTTGCTGTTTTGTTGTTGTTGGTGGTGGCAGAGTTGTTGTTGCCGTTGTGTCTGTTGTTGTTGTTGTTGTTGTCGTGGTTGCTGTTGTTGTCGGTGGTGGTGGCAGTGGCGGTAGTGGCAGTGCTGTTGACGTTGATGTCGTGTTGCTGTTGCTGCTGTTGTCACGGCGTGGTTGTCGTTGCCGTCGGTGCTGGTAGCACTGTGCTGCGCTTTCTGTTGGTTGTTCTTGATCTTATTCTCATTCATGTCGCTGTTGCTGTGTTTGATGCTGTGCCTGCCAGTACTGTAAGTCTAGGTTGCGGAAAGACATCCATGCCCCAAGAAGACCATGTGCCTGATTGCTACACCACAAGGTGCAGACCTGGCCTCTGGTAGACGTTTGCGAGTGTAGCTCCCCACCCGCCATCTGGGGAAAAGGACCTCAGTGACATGAACTGACGGCAGAAAAAAAACAGCATTCAGGAAGAAGCGGAGTGAAGTGTTGCTGATTCTGCAGACCTCCATGGAGGTTCACAGTGCTCCTCGTAGAAACATCCAGTGCCCCGGGACTTTTCGGCCCCAGTGCCGACTACTCGGACAGAGAAGGCCTAGGTAAGCAAGCTTTATGCTTCAGCCATCTGGAAGCTATTCGTCCACTTCCGAGTTCGTGCGGTCAGATGAACATGAGGGATTATATTGTGGGAGCCGACAGCTTCCGGATGCAGTTCGGGAATTGAATTGCGAAATGCCTGTGTCCCAATGCGTGCCGTCCTTCTGGGGGAGCCAATGCCGCCAGCTGGCAGCTGACAAGTTCAAGCACGAAAGGACATGACTGCATCTTCAAGGCGTTGCCGAGCTGCTGCTGAGTGATGGAATCACCAAAGAGCACCTGCGATAAATACATTCGGCAAAATGTTTAAACTTGTTGGATATTCCCCGCTTCTGGCTTCGATGCGGGTCTGCTGTGGGGTAGCAGGGAACCATTGGGAACCTGAACCTGTACAAAGCAGAACATCCTGCAACTTCGGCTTGCCCGACGAGAAAGTACACGCGGCGATTTGCCCACGTGTGCAGCGAGTCTCTGTGTCTGAGCTTCGAACACCTTGAACCGGAACCTACTTACCAAGCTACAGCCCGTGATACCAACCAGCTGCCCGATGCGAATGTCCAAGCTTCGCGAGTACGAGGGGCTTCTCTATGTAGCCAAGCCTTTCAACCCCATTTAGGAGCCGCTTCAGGCAGGGTTCTCACCGACCTACTTGTTGAACTTGGGCGAAGGTGTCGTGGAACGATCGATGGCTTGAGGACTGCAGTGCACGATCGAGGAGCAATTCGGTCACGCTCGCCAGTGCCAGCTTTCACCTGACACCGGACACCAACTCGCAACACAACTCCGACAGCGGCAGGAACTGAGCAAAATGCAGTCCTTCTCGATTGTTGACATCACGCTTTGGAAAGGTTGTCAAGCGCCATTCCGAAAGCTTAGAGAAGATGTCTACGTCTTTGTTCCTCCTGTGGAAGCCTACATTCGACGAGTGCCCCCTTGAAGCCCCTAAAAGGGGGCCCCCCGTGTTCACCGCCGGACCGAGCGGCTCCGGGCTTCGAGGTGGATCCGCCCATGGCCCCTGACGGGACGCGTTTGGGGAACGCTGTCGGAGTTTGGGGTACCTTGTAGGCTCTAAGTTACTTTGCGCTAAGGATCCGTATATATATATATATATATATATTTATTTATTTATGCCCCAGTATCAATAAAAACTTGAAGGAATCATCGTCCTTCCGGGTCCCTATTTGTGCCTACACCTGGAAGCACAGCAGTTCTAAGGTCTGCAAGTCGACCAGGCCTGGCAGGGGCTGACTGTACGAGCCGTGCCAGCTCTAGAGCCAAACTTGCAGGTTGGTCAGCGGTGCGGCTTCAAGGCCATGTGGATTGTCGCGCTTGTGTAACAGGACGACTGACCGAGTGCTTCTCTGTGCTGCGAGTGTCGACGTTTATGAACCCGTTGAGCTTCGCATCTGCCCCGACAACTCTGATCGCACGGACACTTCAGAACCTTCCATGCTCAGCGACATCGCCTCGCACCCGAATTTCGACTGAACACGCTGGAACGTGACCGAGTCCCACGCTACGGCTCTGAAGCAGGTCGTCCAAGACGGCAAGATCGGAGAGCGAGGGGGGCTGACAACACTTGGGCTGGACACATTGCTGCTGTTTTCGGGTGTAGAGTTGCTGTCATTTGGGACGATGTTTGGGCCGGGGATTGGTTCTTCTGCTTCCCGGCACTCTTCGCTGCACCACGTCGTGGATTCACGCTCGCAATTGCTTTCTGCACTAATCAATCGTGCTCAGCTTATGAAAGTTTGCAGTGCCAACACCATCTGCAGCGACTGCATCCGCTTCATGGCTTGGCAAACGTTGTGGGCCAAGGGTTGACATGCTATGCAACCACGCATACTAGTCGTCCTAGCCTCGGGGAGTCTGATTTCTTGTGTCGAATACTCGGCGTGTGATCTGCCACACGATGCTGCCCGTGACGAATTAAACCCAAATCGCAAGACTGCCCCAAGACTGCATCGTTGTCGCATCCCCAAGTCTCTCGCTGCAGGAACAGTTTTTGGCATCCGGGCTTGGGAGGTCTGAGATCAACAACTTCTTAATCGCTGCGTCAGTCCCCGGAAACTGCCATTGTAGTAGACGCAGAGCTGTCTCCCTGGACAATCGGGTAAACCCCCAAGGGCAGTTCTCGTGTGCCTGGAGCTTCTCGTCACGATCGAAATCCCAGCCTTGGCGTCGTGTGCGCGTCACTGTAGGTATCAGGCATGTTTTTGAGGGCTCTTGTATCTAGCTGTTGCTTCCTGACCCGAACAAAATGCAGCAAACCACACTGGATAAACCGCGCCGAGATCGGCCGACCCCGAACGGACTGTTTTAATTAGTGGGTGGCACAGGGTCTCGAGCCAGCCCGTCTTTGTGGTATCTCTTGTGGTATCCGAGGAAAGCTGTTGGCCCTTTCTGTTCAACCATGCGAACCCTGGAAACGTTTCGGGAGTCTCCATTTTGTAACGTCGAGGTCCGGTCTACCCTCGGGCTTTTTGAAGGAAACCTGTTCTACTTTGCTGCTCCTGGCACCGCCAGCCGCAATAGCTGACATGTCACTGCAATCCCAAAAATGACCCCAGAAGGCTGAAAGCCAATCCCAGAGATGCTGCCCAGGCATCGTCACGAACCGAAATGACAGGTGCAGGACCAGGAAAACCCCTCAACCCAGCTCTCTCCGATCACACTGGAAAGTTCAGGTGCCCCGACGTTCCTCGCGCTCGCGCCGCCGACGACGCTCTCTCCGCCGACGCTCATATTGAGTCTCCCGCTCCTCTCGAGCACTGGAGGTTTTCTGCACACATATTTCGCTGGCTGGTTTGCGGTTAAACACTAAACTCAAACCGAACTGAACAACTAAACCGAACACAAACGCACAGGTGCAAACAATATGCTTTTCCCGCGAAGGTATGCCGTTTACCCACAGACGATCACAGACCCGGGTTTCGAGATGCTGCATTCCCTTTTATGGCTTCACTTCTCCGTGTTGTTTAGTTGTTTTGCACTTCTGCTGGTGTGCGTGACACATGCCAAAGCGTGGACACATGCGTACATGTGCAGTGGCTCTGTGTAACCTTATGCATCAGCGATTCCCTAGCTTGTGCAACAAGTTTTTCAAATTGCTGTCCACGTCACCTGGAAATTGAATTCTTTCGCTGTGCTGGTGGATGTCGTATGCCTACACACAGTAGAAGCAGGTAGCACCATTGGATGAGACAGCGGAGAATCCGGAGGCGCATCCCTTCCCCCTAATATTAAACCCCTAATAAAATAACTCCTGGCCCCCGGAAGTTCGCAGTTTCGGGCCCACAGTTGAAAGTAATTAAAAAACATTAGGGGGGGCTAGGATTGTATTGGTTCTGATAGAGCCAAGATTAATCAAACCGAAGAGACCAAAGCTTTAGGGTTGAGGGGTTTAGGGCTCGGGGCTACAACTTTAGGGCTTAGGGCTTCAGGGCTCAATGTTTAGGGCTTAGGGCTTTTTTGACACTCACACTCGGACAAGCCTGGCAAGGTCTGCAAACGTAGGTTCGACGAAACTACATGATCTCCCTGAGCAGTCGGTGTCACTTACCCAGGTCGCTGTCAGACGGGACCTAGAAGAAGCCCACAAGCAAGTGTACAAGCATAACACGTGGTCTCAACTGACAGCAGCCCCCCAAAGAGCAAACACTAAACCAACTACACCCCACGACCTAGTTGTGCTCCCTGAGGGACTTGTGAAACTGAAGACTGGCAACTAGCAGCGTACTCCTCAACCGGCGATTGTCGTAATCCAACCACATCTCTCATGCAAAGACACGTAATATGCACCATGCAGCAGCATGCAGAAACATACAGTCCATAGCCAAAACAGCTGACACCCCGTGGCTTCCATGGCATGCACTCGCAAACTCGCACCCAGAATTATCCAGAATCACCATGGACTCAGCCCTGTGAATTCCCAAAGATTTGCAGTTGGCATCATCTCGTAGCGCAATGCAGAGCTCATGCAGATATGCAGCATCGCACACTGGAGGGCTCCCAGCAAAATCTTACGTACAGGCAAGGTCCTCTCAGCGGTGCAGTGACGAACTTCTCCACTTCAACAATGTAACTTGCATTCCCACGACAGACGGTCAAGGGACCCATCATCCCAGCAGAAAAGGAAGACTCTCCAGAATTCAAACATGCAGTCCACTGGAGTCCAAATCTTCCATGCACGCTTGTGAACCATTCCAGCAAAACAAATACTGTATTCAGGAATTCGAGCATGCAGTCTGACTCTCCAGAATTCAAACATGCAGTCCGCTGGAGCCCACATCCACCATGCAAGCTTGTGAATCATTCCAGCAAAACAGATACTGCATTCAAAAATTCCAACATGCAGTCTGGCGGATGCCAGCTCCACCATGCCAGTACATCTGCATCGAATTCCAATACACCCTCCCAGGTCCAGTCCTGGATGTATGCATGCTCCTCTCTCCATGACAGCGAGGTCATATGTAAAGCATGCAGGCAGATAAACTGCAAATTCATCGTGTTGTCTTCCAGGCTCGCCAGAAAGCATAGAGGCTTGCACTGAATTCATGGAAAACTTGCATCCCAAGAGCCGATGGTATTCAGACCACATGCAGTAAGCCTGAAGGGTCCAGCAATCTTCAGCTCCGAATCTGATGATACAGTGGCGTCGGTGCCAAGGAAGCGTCCACATACAGATACCACGTGCGGGTACGAATACGTGTATACGTTTCCAGAATATCTGCATAAAACTCCGCTGGTGGCTTCCGCGCTGTTCTGAAGTGAAATTGCAGAATCTCATCACACCTCTGTGCCAAGCGCCTGCAATAAGAGGCAACCAATGGCTCTCGGCCCAGGTGTTCCAGCCTAGGAGTATTCCGGATGTCATCCAGAAAACCCAAAATGTTCTGGGCAAACAGTCTTGGGTTTGCAGAATCCTCCATGACCTCAACGAATTCCTGAATTCCAATCCCATCATCCATCCATGCAGGCAAGCGTCGGCTGAGGCCAAAGGTCATGGCTCAGCGAATGGAGGTGAAACACAGGTTCAGTATGTCCGGGGTCATGCTCCTTTAAAGGTTTTCTTATTAGGCAAGGTAGGTTCCAATTATGCAGGGTAAGTAGGCACTAGAAAACCCCAGCAGGCAGGCAGCAGCATCCATCATCAACTCGTCAGTGTCTTGCACACAGCAACGATTTCAGGGGGTTGAGGTGGTTCACTACACCTCCTGACTGTCCGTGACCTCGATCACGTCGTGGCAGTCCTTTCGAGAGGGCTGAAGCTGCAGGAATTCCTGTAGTGTGAGCTGCTTTAACCTGGGAGCTTCCTCTAGGGCTTCTTTAAGGTCGGTTTTCGAGTTGATGCGAAAGCCAAAGTTGAGCAATTGGTCAATGACTTCTGAGCTGAGGGACCCTAAGGCCCTAAGTTGATGGAGTTGAAAGCAACCAATACAACTCGTTGCTGGGGGTCCACGTGGGGAGGTACATATCCGGCATGGAGGGATCTACGGGCGTTGAGCAAATAGGGTGTATCGATGGATACCACACGACCTTTAACTTGGGTTCCTAGGTGCTCCATGACGACATCCCCACAAGTGTCCTGTACCCAGAGACCTGCTCCTGGCAGCGGAGGTGAAATTTGCATCACCAGAGATTGGTTACCCCCATTATTGGTATCTCGATGAGGCCTGGACTTGCACCCCCTGAAAAGAATGCAGCAAGTAAACCTGAAGCTCGGCGCCACAAAAGCAATCATCTTAGTAATAACGAGGGTCGTGAATGGCATTTCAATCGAAAAACTGAACAAGCACTTGGAGTTACGAGGGTTGGCCCCAGTGCCAAAATATCTCGTCCCATCCTTAGCCCCTCTTCTCAAATATGTGTTCGGGATCATGTTGAAGAGGTTGAAGACATCCCTAGGGGTAGGGGGTTTAGGATGTCGTAGTAGAAGGAGGGCACGAAACTCAATCGGTTTGAGGAGTGGGTCGGCGCTCAGGGCAAAAGGTGGGTCGAGAGGGAGTGTTTTCATGGAGCTCCAGGGAAGATCAGGGGAATATCCAGTACGTTCAACAGTGAACCCAATGTCATCATCAAGGTCCACCCCAGTTGGTGCCGTTTCGTCATCAATTACCATGGGAATGGTGACTGAGGGACCTGGCAGAGCAAAGGGGAACGCTTGCATCTCTAGTACAGTACTCCGACCAAAACACCAGAATTTGCAACAACTGACCCCTTCTGCGTCAAGAATGCTGGAGCCAGTACATGTGTACCATGCATGAAGCAGACCTATCCCAGTCAGAGTCTGTGAGATCACAACCAAGGATCGTCTGCGGCCCTTTCTGATCTGTAGGGTAACTTACCTTGAAACTCCGAGAAGCTCCAATTCGGAGCGGCCGCTCCAAATCGGAGCTGGCAGCGCCGAAACGGTGCTGCCGAGCAGCTCCAATTTGGAGCTTCCAGCTCCGATTTGCAGCTGCCAGCTCCGAATTGGAGCTTCTGTTTTGAGCTTCCGGGTTCAAATTGGAGCTGCCAGCTCCGATTTGGAGCTTCCGTGTTTCGATGCTTGAACAGTGTCAGCAGCTCCAATTCGGAGCTTCTCGGAAGCTCCAAATCGGAGCTTCTAGAAGCTCCGATTCGGAGCTGCCGGCAGCTCCAAATCGGAGCTTCTAGAAGCTCCGATTTGGAGCTTCCAAATCGAGCTTCTGAGTTCTTTTTGTGCTTGTTAAATTTGCAGGTAGTCTTCCTGATGCATATGCCTGTAGGACGACTTTCGGCTCGAGAATATCGCAGGGAGCGATGTTGTTAAGTAGGGCTGTGAAAGCAGGGCAAGGCAAGCCAGGTGGCTCGCCTGCAGAAGGCATGGCCAGCAGTGCTGCTGGGCCCAGCTCGCCTGCACAAGGCGGCAGCAAGAGCATGGAAATGGATCAAATCAGGAGTATTGCGGCCATGCTCCGGGGCAGCTTCGGTGGCAAAGACATGAAAGAAAGCTTGTGGAACGGTACCCCAGAGGAAGTCGGCGAAAGGCACCATAAATTCCTTTGCCTTTGGTTTAGGCAGCCTCCGAGGAGCATTGAAGTGACAAGGAAGATATGGCAAGAAGCTTTCCCTGGCCTGGACAAGGCCAGCCGAAATTCGGTTTTGAAGAAGATCGCTGCAGTGAAATCGATGTGCAAAAGACCGAAACTCCAAGACAGGCGAGCAGATGGCATCGTGGTTGAAAGAGTTGTTGCAGGCTTTGAAGGAGCCTGCATCTGCACGTCCTGTGCGAAGGATCTCTACTACGGGTACGGACTCGCAGCCCGAGGTTGCTGCACTTGCACCTGCTGCAGTGGCAGAAGCGACACCGCCCAAACGAAGGATCTTGAGGAAAGAGCCTTCGATCGGATCCGTTGCTGCTAGTGTACCCTCGAGTGCAGAGCTTGTTGAGTCAAGTTCGGCCGCTAGCACTCCTGTGCAAAGCTTGGGGCAGACTGAGAAAAAGAACAAAGCTAAGGCGAAGGGCAAAGCCAAAGCAAAGGCCAAAGCGAAAGCCCAGTCTTGCAAGAGGCCTGCTGGCCTGCACAAGGCCAACCCCTGGAAGGAGTCGAAGAGCTTCGGCTTGGTCAAGCCAACCTTTGCCAGAGACAAGTCGTACATCGTGTTCAAAGAGGACAAAGCCTCGAAAGAGAGGTCGCTGGTGAACTGTCAGGGCTTGGGTGACCATGCCGCTATCGTGAGGCAGCTCATGGAGTGGGTGTGCCAGGAGGAAGCTGGCTTGACCAAGGAGGATGTGATCGCCAAGCGGGAGAAGATCAGGGTTGCCCTTTTGGCAGCAGCCCAGGCCGAGCCTGCGCAAGGCTAGCTGTGTGCTTGCGGCACCTTCTGCTGCAGTAGCACCCTCAATCAAAGATGGGGGGGGGCAGGACTGGATATTAATGCACTGTGCTTGCCTGCAAAGGCAGTTCTCGCGACTTCACATGGCTCTCGCTTCGGCTGGTGCAAAAAAATCGCAGGTCGCCCCTAAACCCTAAACCCTAAAACCCCAAAGCATATAAAGCCGTAAATTTTTAGAACGGTTTTTTAACGGTTTTTGTTTGGGAAAGCTTTTCATGTTTTGTATTTTGAAGCAGGTCATGTCGAAGTGCAGTGCATGTGTCGAGTTTGTCTGTTGAATACTATTTGTTCGTCCGCATTTGGAGAGCTCAAGCTTTGCAGGTAGCAACTGTTAGATCTCCCTTTAGCTTTCTGGGTTTTGCCATGCTGGCTAGCCTGCAGAAGGCTCTCATGGGCAATGGCCCTGGTCTGCAGAATGCCATCATGATGTGCCTTTGTATGACGGTGCTTGCAGTCGCCGACTGGCCTTTGCACGAGATCTGGGGTGTGCCGGAACAATATTGAACCCTAAACAAACCCCCAGGCTGCAAAACGTACAAACCTAAAGCCCTTAAACCCCTAAACCCTAAACCCGCTGAAGCCCTTTAAAGCACCGCATAAAAACCTACAACCCTTCAACCCTAAACCCTAAACCCCTAAAGCCCCAAAACCCAAAACCCTTGCTCCTAAAGCCCCGTAGCCACGAAGCAGCAGCCCTCCAGACCTGAAGCCCCCAGCTGCGAAAAAATCAGGCCCCCAGGATGGGCTCAGGCCCAGTGCGGCAGGAAAAAAAGTTCCTACAGGAACTTTTTTTAGGAACTTTTTTCAGGAACTTTTATATGAACTTTTAGGTTTTATTAGGTTTGTAATAATAAAGACAAAAAGTTCCTATAGGAACTTTCCGGCGGAAAGTTCCTAAAGGAACTTTTTTAGGAACTTTTGGCTGGCCTCGGGCTTGGGCCTGGCTGCGGATTTCAACCAGGGTTTCCGTTGAAGCACTTAGGCTCAAGCTCACGGTTTTAGAGATCAGGACGATGGCCGGTGGCTCCAAGATGAAAAAACCTGCTGCCCGCGAGCAGGCCTTGCCTGAGCAAGGCAACGAGAAGAAGCCTGAGCAAGGCAATGCAGGCAACGGCGGCTTGCCTGCAGAAGGCACAGTGAAGGCTGAGCCCCAAAGCCCAGCCAAGGCTCCCCCGGTGAAGCTGGAGTTGGTGAGCCCGAAGAAAGGGGCTAGCCCGAAAAGGGCTGCCACGGCTGCCGCCAAGGCTCACCCGAAAATCGGGCACTCCGAAGCGAAGAAGATGAACCAGAAACTGAAGGCTTTGGCCAAAGCCGGCAAGACGGCCCTGCCTCACGCTTTTCCTAAGTCAAAAGCCAGGCAGAGAAGAGATAGTTTTTTTACGAGGTGTATCTGCTGGATCCCGAAATCTCTGAGAGGAGGGTCGCGAAGACAGACGTGCAAGCAGAGGAGGACAGAGACGACACCCAGAAGGGCTGGTTCACAGACGACGAGATCGCCGGCTTCAAGGGGATTTTCCCTCACTCGAGTGACTACTCTAGCCTGAAGAAGGCTTGTGTTCAGGACTTGCTCGAGAGAGAGCATGAGGATGAGAACTTAGCCAAGTTGGGAATCAAGCAGTACTACTTCGAGCACTGCAAGACTTTCAGCAGCAGCTCCAAAACAAGAGAGCTTCAGCTGGAGGAGAACGTTGGGGACGTGAGCCAGGAGGATTTTGAGGAAATCCGCAAGAAGCTCAAGGGTGCGGCCACCCAGAAGATGATTAGCAAAAGCCAGTCCGGTAGGTTGCCTGGAGAAGGCAAGGACAAGGAAGCCGAGGTTCGCATCGACCATGAGCAGAACTACAAGGACCAGCGAAAGAAGCTCACTGGCCAGCTCACCCAAGTGAGCACAGAACTGGCAACTGTGGAGCTGCTCAAGGTCTCGCTTGACCACAAGAAGCACAAGATGGCAACCGTGGTGCTGGAGCAGGTGGCAGAGTTGGAGGGGAAGCTCTATTCACTCTATTCCTGCAAAAAGGAAGTGATGGACAGCCAGCACAAGTTCCCCAAGCAGCCCGAAAAGGATCACGAAGAGTTGGCCAGCAAGCTGGCGGAAGTCGTGGCAAGCATCTCTGAGAAGTTGAAGCCTCTGAAGAGGGAGCTCTCATCGCACAAGAAGTGGGATGAAGAGAATGCCTGAAAGTCAAAGCGCTTCAGCGGCGAAACTCACTTGGGTCGCAGCCCCTGGCCTGCACAAGGCCGCCTGCAGCTTTTCGCAAAGCCCCAACTCTGGGGCATTTAGCTGTGACTCTGGACGAGTCGCTTTTGGCGGTGTGGAAAACCCGTTCGATTTGCAGGGTGCCGCCGAGGGTTGCCTCTACTACTACTTGTGATTTTTTCCGCAGCTTTTTCGGTTCACAGCACATATGGCTCCGTTGTCCTTGCCTTTGTTTTGGGCATGCTGGCAAGCTTGCCTGCAGAAGGCAATTGCAGGGCCCACCAAGAAACGATTGAGGGATGAGGCTTCGGATACCTCTGAGGAGTTTCCTGACTATGCCATGGGACTTTATGGCAGGAATATCTTGCCAGGAACTTTGGCAAAGCGAAATCTCGAAAAAGCCACCTCAGCAGGAGCACAGGGCTTCAAGCTCAAAGGCAAGTGCTGCCTGGACCGGGCTCGAAGAGGTTTGCGATAGAGCTAGCCTGCAGAAGGCTCCCTGTAGGAAGACTTGAGCTTGGCAGCACAAGTCTGCAGCACCTGCCTTGCTGCCGCTCCGAGAAAAAGATTCGGCCGAACTTTAGTGCTTGCAGGGCTGCAAAAGCTTTGGCACTTCATTTGCTTGTGGGTTTGCAGGTAGTTTTCAAAAGTGTTTTAGACGGTTTTCCCAGTCGAACTGAGCTTCTGGAAGCTCCGAATTGGAGCTGCTCTCCGCCGTTTAACACCTCAAAGTCGGAAGCTCCAAAAGGAGCTGCCAGCTCCAAATCGGAGCTTCGATTTGGAGCTGCCCGAATTGGAGCTTCTCGGAGTTTCAAGGTAAGGTCACCTGCCAGCATTCGACAGCGCCTGAAGGCCGTTGAGCGTTGGAACCACATCAGTTTCCAGCACTGATCTCAGGTGTGAAAAGGACATCTTGACTTGCTTGAAATTCGTTTCATTATTAATTACCAAAGCTTTTGCATGAAGTGTTTGATCTTCACATGCTCTGCGAATTCTCTTAAAATTTTCATCATGTGCTTCCAGCTGTTCGACAAAGTTGTCCATGGACGCCTCAACCTGGGAAATGCGCTATCCCAGATCATGCACAATGGTTTTGAATTCGTCACCAAATTGTCTGATGAGGGACTCCACATCCTCTCTTTGTCGGAGCTGTTGCGCCAGGGTTTCACCAAGCTTGCGATCATTCATTCTCACCAGCTTGAGAATGTTGTCACACAAGTTCTCAGAAAACAAGGTTCTCTCCACAATAACCCCTGCAGTTGAGGCTCTCCATTGTAGAAGCTTTCAGCAGTTGAATTATATTGAGGATTCGTTGTGCCAAAGATCGAACATGCAGAACCTGCTGAAGGGCAAATTCCCAAAGTCTGTGTAGGCACCAGACCAGCAGAACTGTTATGAAAGCATACCACAGAGTAGGAACATCCATGGCTCACGAAGATACGGTCTCAGGAGGGCAGCTCACTATTACAAGTGACTACTTCAGGGCTTGAACACCAACAGTGCATGCAGTTACTCTGGGCATCACAGCAACTCTCAGCCATTAAGGAGCCTCTCTTTATGCCCGGAGACTCATGAGGCTCGGAGTATGTTGGTGGCCGCAAAAGCCAGTAAATGCAAGTCCGGGTTGTCCTCCAGGGGATCATCCTCCCAAGGGGCAATCGGAGGAAGAATGCTACACAAATTAAAAATGTCCCCTGGCGAAGCCTTAGCCCCGAAAATTCCCAACTCCGAGGAGACGCATTGTGCAAGCATGTCCGTATGCGTCCTCAGATCATGGCGAAGCAAGTTCATGACATCCTGAGTGTCATCCAGTCCTTGCTGTAACTTCCCTGCAGAAAGTTCGTTGGCCAGGATGTACTGGAGGCTGCGAAGGAGGGGAGAGGCGTGGTTTCAGCAACTCGGGAAGTGTCCTGGGCCAGTCCCACCAAGACTTGCAGCAGGCGCAAGCCTCCAGCTTCCATGGCGGTGCGGGAGTTGGCAAGGGGCTTTTTGAGGGCAGTTTGATTGTATATCACTGCTGCAGTGCTAAGGCATTTCGCATTCAGATCATTCAATCTGCACACAGCATGCACTCAAGTTCACAAAACATTCTATACATGAAACCAAGTGTTATTCCCCTGTGGAAAGGCAGGCACCAGTTCATTGGTTCAATAAGTCGGCCGTCCTGCCCCCCCCCCCTTTCCCAGTACATGTATGATTAAATTCGTGCATCCATGCATCACAGCAAAAATATCTAGCCCAACTGGCATCAAGGGTCCTGACAAGGGTTTTGTGAGGCGGTTGAGGATTGTAAGGCACCTGTAGGAGAGCTTCGTACTTGGGGGGAAGCTTGGAGGGGAGAACCTGCACGAAGTCGAGTATGTCTAGTTGACCGAGGCGGTACATCAAGTTCCTCGCGGGAGATGAATTCACGACTCCTGTAAACAATGGGTGTTGGAGCATAACCTGGGGCAGGAAAATGGCGGGCTTGTGCAGGGGGTCATCGTCAAACAGGAGCTTCGCAAGGTGCCACACAACCAAGAGTCCTCGCGCAACGTTTCCTAAGAGGTCCTGTTCCTGAGGCGGCTGCTGCACCAATGTCACTCTGTGCGGTGCGAAGGTTCCCATGAGCAGGAGCACTGACACTCCTTGGTCCTGTTCGAATCTGACGAGTAGTGCCCTTTGCACTGACAGGCGGTTGGCTTCCTTGACCTGGAGGAGGGCTTGCGAGTAAGGTTTCTCAAAAAGCTCCTCCCGAACCGGACGCAGCACGCACAGCTTCGCATTCAGGACAAGCAATTGCATGTTCATGAGGTCTGTTGAACTGCATGCAGTATTAATTGGGGAAATCCACTTGGAGATCCACTTGGATTCAAGTTGCTTCCATGCATCTCGATTTGAGGCGGCGAGCTCCCAGCAGTCCGGATCAAGGGGACCGCGAAAGACTTCAAACGCCTTCTGAAGCTTACGGGGGATCAGGTCAACAACAACCCCAGGGCGTATTAATCCTGCACTCAGCGCGATTGTTCCAACCTGTCGAAGAATACGACAGTTGGGCAAATTGAGGGGGTTCCGCCAAACATGACCCCAATATCGCCAAAGTTGCGAAAGCCAAACAACAGCCCAGTTTGGACCGTTCAATTCCTGAACCAGGAGCCTGCATGCACGCCTCCTGGCAGTCGTATTTCTAACCCAAGATTCGAAAGGGTCACCCACGATCCTGGTCATGCTCAACAGAAAGGTGTTTTTGTTCGCTTCAATCTGTTCGAGAGTTCTCAGGGTCGGAAAAGCAGCGGGAGATAACCACCGCCATCGTGAAGTGATGTAGGTATCCAAAAGGAGAAACTTGGTTTTGAGGGGGCATGCATGTGAAGACAGAATCTTCTTGAATCCAAAAAAGGCGTTACTAGCTTTACGCAGCGAAAAGCCTAGTGTGTCGAGGGGCCCCATGGAGTACCCAATAGGAGCTCCCAAAAAGATGAACTGGTCGTGGACCTGAAGAGGCTTGCAGGTTCCCCGGGCCCAAACTCCTGGGTTGAAACAGACAGGACTATTCAAAGCGGCACATTTGTCAGGGTTAATTTTGAGCCCTAACACGGCCAAGCTGTCCTGAATGTCTTTTAATTTAGCTTGCAATTCCTCTGGTGTGCGTGCAAAAGCCAGAACGTCATCCGCAAACAAAAGCATGTGTGGCGTCCGAATTCCTTGAATGCAGGGGCCCCAAATTCTGTCCCATCTTGCATCCAAGTCACGTAAGGCCCAGGCCATGAGTTTACTGAACAGTTCGGCACTATAGCTAGTCCCTTGCATAACCCCTTGCTGTAGTTCCTGGTACCGATGCTCGCCGTTCAATTGGAGGAGGACAACATTGTCCCTGACAAGGTCCCAAAGTCTAAGCGCTTCCTTGCAGGGAGCGGATTCCATGAGGAGATGGCCCACACTCCTGTGATGTACTGAATCAAAGGCAGCAGCTATATCTAGCTTTACTGCAAGTAGTGGGGCTCTACGTGCTTTAGAAAGGGACAACATCATCTGAGCGGTTGTGATACCATCAAGAACTTGACAGCCCTTCCTGGCCCCTAGCTGTGCTGTGGGTGTTTCGGGGAGCTTCTCACGAAGCCTCACACTGAGCAGTTTCCCGAACAGTTTGCAAACCGTACTAGTGAGGCAGATCGGCCTGAGCTGCGATGGTTTGAGAGGTCGGCTGATCTTGGGAAGGAAAGTGATTTTGCCTTCTTTCCACTCTTTGGGAATTTTCTCCTTGCCATCAAGAACCTTATTAAACCAGCCTGGCAAACGGTCATCCTCATCGTGTCGAAGAATGTTGGTCAAGACATCATACGAGATACCATCTAGACCTGTGCTCGTGGACCCTTTGCAGGTCTGAAGCAACTGAAGAAGTTCATCCTTCGTGACGGGAGTGAAAGGAGCATTCCCATGTTTTCTTGTGAGGCTTTCGTTGAGAGGCTGAAGGCTGTTTGGGTCCCTCGAATTAAACTTGCATGCATAGAAGTGCTTCAAGTCCCTGAGGGCTGTCTCATGCCCCCCAGCCCTTTGAATGTAACTACCATCAGATAGGGATCCTGCTGCCGAGCGACGCATGTGTGCAATGGCATTCTTATCCCCATTTCTGGCCCTATCCAGTAAAGCTTCTTTGTGAGCCACTTGGGCCAATTCTCTTGCCTTCCTAATTCGTGCCATCATAGCTGCTCTTTCCTCCCCGACGAGGAGTTTGCGTTGTCTAATGAGCTCCCGAATGTCAGGACCATCCTGGTAGCGGAGATTCGGAGGACGGAAACTAGCTTGCTTTGCAATAGATTCAATGACCTTGTGGTTCATGGGGGCATCAGCAAAAGAATTAAGAGCTTCCTGAACAGCAGCCTCCGGTGCCATCCATTTCCCGCAGCGACGGGTCAAATCATCCCGAACGGTCAGCTGAAAGTCCATCCCTGGTGCTCGAAAGAACATGAAATCAATCTTCGTGCTAAGTCCTCTGGCATGCCACGTATCCCTGTCAGGGACAAGCAAGTCAAGACCTGCGAGGCGCATGCATGCCCTTAGTCTTGGTACTTGTGCAAACATATCGTATTCGAGACTCAAATCTTGGTTCACATCAGCAGCAATAACCACACGATCCTGAATTCTCGCAGGCAGAATGAATTCCTCCAACAACTGAATTCCCGAATTCCAAGTCTCAAGACAATTCGCCCGGTTATCGTGAGGGAAGTGCAAACTAGCAAGGAACCAGTCAACTCCTTGAAGACGAAGACGAGCCAAGACCCCAAAGGGGTGAGCCCGAGTCTCCGTTGTAGAAACAGTTAGCTCATGACGAACTGCAATGCACACACCTCTCCAGCTTTCGGGTGTGTCCAGACAGTAGGCTGTATAAGACTGCTTGCCTATGGCAAAAGGCAGGGCTTGCACCTCTTTAATTCCGCTGAGTCCACCAACTTCCTGCAAACACAAGATGTCCGGTGGATCCACGTTTTGATGGATGACATTATCAATGTGGGTAAGGGATTTGCCATGCAGATTCCAATGCAGCACCGTAAGATCATGGTAAGCCCGACGAGAGGCTTTCCGTTGTTTTGCCGACACACCTTTCTGGGGGGGTTCCCTGCCACTTCCCTATGGTCCTCCAGCAGTGCGTGACAACGCATCGTGTATCTGCTGGCCCGTGACCCCCAATACCTGTGCCGCCTTAGTCACGTGCACCCACCACCCACTGTGATCACCGCGAGTAGTGGTGTGAAGGAAGGCATCCTCTGGTGGGGGAGGCCCCGAAAACCCCAACACGTTGACCCCATCAGCAAAAACCTTCCCACACCAATCGTGCTCAATGTCTGCTTGGGGCCTGAGCCCCTGTAGAGCCTCTTTCGTAGACAGAATCGCATCGCTCGTAGTTTAGCCCGTTCCTCCGGACTGCGATTGAGAGTAAACCAAATTTTCCTTCCATCTTGACCCTGAATGTTGGTAACTGGCAGCTGGTCTTTCAAGGCTTGAATTACCTTGGTTTGGATGCGTCTTTTCTCGCCGATAGGGCACCCTGGAGGGTAGTTTAATTCAATTCTCGCAAAGGAGCTCCTGGCATAAGGTATGATAAGGTCTTGTACCAAATTAGACCCTCCAGCAGTGGCAAAGGCTTGGGACAGCTCATGCTCAATGTCATGTCGCTTGGCGTCCTGCCAGCCTCCGCAAGCAATCTGTAAGTCGTCGTAACGAGGATCTGCACGGGGCGACGGCGGGGCGGAGTATGCTGCTTGTGGTCCTGCATACCCTGCTGGTGCCGGAGACACCGACCTGGATCTGAGTCCTCGAACTTCTTCCCGAAGTTCCCTAATTTCACGGGAGTGGTCATGGGTGAGAGCTTCGACAGCTTCAATCCGTGGAACTGCGTCAGCAACCTTATGCTGAAGATTATTGATCTCTCTGAAATTGCTGTCAGCGACTTCCAAGATTTGAGTCTGCTTGTCCTTCAACTCTTGGATACTACTCTTGAGGGAGGGGAGCCAGGCAGGTTCATCGTCAATGTGGAAGTGCGCAGGTTTTCTTTCCCCAGTGAGTTCAGTTTGACCTCCAGCGAAAACAGGGGGTGCATTCAGGGGTCCAGTTCTACCAAAGGCAGGTGAGCGATCCTTAGGGGGTTCTTCTTGAACAAGTTGGCCTCTACCAATACCTTCAAGAGCTGGTTTGGAGGGCTTCAGAGATGTTCCTGGTCTGGAGGGCTTACGGGGATTATCCCCTTTCCCTGGGAGGCGAGGTGGAACAGAGGCGGTGCCAGTCATGTCTTCTCCCGTCGAACACTTCACATCATGCTTTCCGAATTCTGAATTCTCAACAGAAGGCAAACCCTTTTCAAAACCACTCACTTCCGAATTCACAACCAAAGAAGGTCCCTTCCCTGCATCCAATTCCGAATTGACCACATCATCAGTTTCACGAACTCCCTTCCCTCCCCGGTCCTTGAGTGGCATCTTGTTAACGTCAGCATTTCTGTACCCTGCTGTGTCGACGGCCCAGGGCTGAGTTTCTCGCTGGCTAAGGGGGACGGCTTCTTCGTTGGGTTCCGCGGGCTCTGCGTCTGTGTTGGGCTGCATGAGTTCATCGTCAATGGTACTATCATACCGCTTGGACTTCTTATGGGGGACTCTCCCCCTTATCTCCCACGGGAGAACGACCACCAGTTTTGGCATGAGCATCAGACTCATCATCATCATCATCATCATCAGTGTCAAGCATGCCAGGTGGGACAAATCGGGCAGGAAGCGGCTTACCAAGAGCAGCATCCAAAGCAGCCTGTGCGTCTGACGCGAGCCCTGGACCAACCCTTGCAGACAAGGCAGCAAGAGCCCCGGACATAATGAGCTAGCCCAGGAACCCCGAGAAACCTGTGTTCTCCCCTCGAGCCGTGTGTGTGCTTGAGCCAAAATGGCTTGAGCCAAAATGGCTTAGGGCTTTAGGGCTTTAGGGCGTTGGGCTCAAGGTTTAGGGCTTAGGGCGGGACTGTCTGCTCTACAGCGGAACGGCGGCGTGACGGGCGGTCTGTGTGTCTGGCTCGTTACTAATCTCATTCCGACTCATACCCGGACGCCCCGAAACCCTCCTAATATAAATACCGACCCTCCGAAATCCAGCTTTTAGATTAGGGGGAGGGGGGGTCCTTATTGCACACCGCCTTCACGTCCTATTCTGGAGTTTGGGTTGCCCTCACGTCCTATTCTGTTAATATTAAGGGGAAGGGATTAAACAGTCCTCGTCGACGGCCCCAGGAACCTGTAAATTTGTGTCGACAAGAGCCTGAAGCCAAACGTGCTTGCTGTTCTGTGTCAGCACTGCAGATCTGGGAGTTCAGCGCAACCAGGTTGGCGAAGCAGCCGTTGAAAGCAACTTGAAACCACCGCTTGTGGAGTGTTGGCTGTGTGGCTTGCGACTAGCACGTTCATGTCACCAGGACCTTGGTCTTCGGCAAGAGCACACAAGTATCTTGCCTCTGTCGCATCCAGTGCTTCCGCAGAGGCAAACCTCATAGAGCCACGGCATGGGCTGCAAAGTCTTAGTAGTACCATAGGCATGGAGGCTGAGCGAAAACAATGCTTTGTCTGGCCCAACCTGTGGAGGAGATGCGCCGATGCGCCAATCAACAAGAGAACAAACTCTGGACTCGTGGCTGGCTGCGCGCCCCCATCCGATCCTCCGTAGTGATCCCCCACAACACCGAAGCTCATCTCCTTTACCCTATCCCCGCTACTCTGGGAGACTCGCTCTGTCGTACTGTCGGCGACCTGAGTCAAACACACGAGTGCAGCGCAGATAGTTCGACATCAAGCGCTGACCAACGTATGTGAATTAGCCCCAAAGCCTCTACAGTAACCCCTTGCTCGGCACGGACCCAGATCCTGAACTTTACTGGTCACCGATGATGAAACTCTGCTCGCCACGAGCACCCTGTTCCTCATACCTTATGAGCCTACGATGATGCAAGCTTCAGCACGAGGCCTCTCTTTTCGCTATTTCGAGGAGGTCGGCTTCCTGGCTGTCGCTTCTCAAGCGTGCATGCAGTCTCTAGCTCGTGAAAGCAAACACCCTTTGTAACTGCGCTTACAGCTAACACTCGGTAGTCTTGCTTGACCGGAAGCACCACACAGTGGCAATGTCAAGGTACTTGCAAGCTTACATAATCTCTCTCTGTCTGTCTCTCTCTCTCTCTCTCTCTCTTTCTCTCTCGCTCTCTCCGACCATATCCAACAATGATGTGTGTCAATTCAGAGTCACTTCCCCATGTACCTTGCAATTCCGAATCTCAACACGTGACTGGCCGCAAAGTGCAATAAAACGAGCATCTCACAAATCCGACACAAGTCCCGTGGACCGGTCGTAGAACATCAGCACTGTCATCCGACAATGCGCACCAGACTTCGACCGTAGAGGAACACCGGGCAAAAAACGGGCAGCAGAAGCCCGAAGAGAGCAACAGACCGCATCGCCATGCACCCTTGTACAATGGTTTGGTTGCCCGTAGTTCGGGGTTCTAGTTTTGGATCAGAGCGGGTCGGAACGCGGGTGTGTCAGTTTCGGGCGGCGAGGTGCTCAGTCCGATTCTTGCAGGCCGCCTAAAACTGACCATTGCGTGCGACCGAAACTGACCATGTCCTGATCCGAAACTGTCCCGGACCCTGTTCCGAACTCCGCCCGAACCTCAGCGCCGAAACTAACCCCGAAAACCCTGAACCTCACGACTTCCCTTGTACAATCGGCTTGCAGCACCTTGCGTCTGCACCGAGTATTGCGTTGCAGTTCGTTTCCTCGTTACCTGTGGGGCCTTGGGGAAGAAGGCCTCGAATAATTTCTACTCTCATCTAGAGTCTGGAGGTAGTGTTGCAAGCTGCTGCTCTGCAAGCCCGCCAGCAATTCCAGGTGGTCGGCTCCTTCGGCAGGCGCAAGCGACTGCACCTTTGCACTTTGGTGGTCAGAATGCAGGCAAACACTACGAATATCGTTCTGGCCGCACGAACCGCCCCAAAGCAAACTTGAACAAACCATCCAAGCCAATGTAGCTCAGAGTTCACTGTCAAACTTGACCCTTGGATTCGCTACGACTGCGTGCCAGAAACCCCATCTCCTGAGCAGCCAAAGTTGCAGCCGCGACAGGGGAAGTGCTTACATCTTCATGGTATCATGTGAACAAACAAAAGGTATGCATGCCAAGGTGCGCGAGCAAACACACGGACAGTCTGACAAACGGTAAACCAATACTAGAAACGCAACTAAGACAACACATTCTCACCCGTGCGCAGGCAACCGACAAGCTCACACCCAAAGTGGAAGTCTGGAGTAAGAGCGAAGATATCCGTAGTCAACGATGCGCTGTCGGGTGACATCGACGTGTGAGTGTTCGTATCTGTGTTGATCAAGCTACGTGCCTGCGATGCCTGCGTCCGCATTAGCAGAAAAACCGTTTCCCTCGGCTCACCTACGATCTGCCCGACTACCTCAAAAGGATCATGGATGTTGAAAAGTGCCAAAGTTCGCCATCGAGTGATGAATACGAGGCATGCAGTACATCCCTACCGTTCTACTGACAAGTGCAAAACGTCGGCCTCGTCAAAGGGCAAAACATCTTCGACCCTGTTGAAGCCTTGCCTCGGACAGCGCGCGAGTGAGTTTCACAGCAAGCTTCCTCGCGTTCCGGACTCAAACATGTTCGTATAACGTGTGCAAATACGTACCTATATCTCTCGCTCGCTCTTTGCTTTGCTTTGCTAGGGGCTTGGAGCGGGAGCAGTCCTCCTCTCTCTCTCTCTCTTGCTTGCTTGCTTGCTCTGGGGGTGTGAGGCAGGCCCCACATCCCCTGCGCGCGAGCGCTATGCCACTGTTCGTGTCCGGGGTGAGACGTGTTGTCAACGAGCCAGACCTCTACCCCGTAGAGCTCACTGTCTCTCTCTCTCTCTCTCTCCTTCTCCTCTCTCTCTCTCCTTCTCCTCTCTCTCTCTCCTTCTCCTCTCTCTCTCTCTCTCTCTCTTTCTCTCTCTCTCTCTCTCTCTTTCTCTCTCTCTCTCTCTCCTCTCTCTCTCTCACTCTCTCTCTCTGCCAGGTAAGAAAGATGCAGCGGACGCTACCCCTTCCGCGCGCGCACGCGCACCTGCAGTCCGCAGGGTTTAGGTCCTCCCCCCATGACTTAGTCAAGGAGGGCTCGGCTGTACTTTAACCGCGACCACCTGCATGACAAGCACTGAACATCTTCCTCAAGCCCCAACATTCCATGTAGACTTCTATACAAAAGCGTGTTCAGTTGCTGTCTCAGAAAGTGGCGTCTCCCCCTGTTTTAGAGGTCTACCCAAACTAATTACAAAGCATGTTTCAGAAGTGGGTTTGCCACATGACCGTGCAACAAGATATCCATACAATGCAGACTAGGGCATGTCATGTTTGGCAGCTCTCCCAAACTGAAAAGCAGGCTCATATCAACTCAAGGAGGTCACGATTGAGGTACACTACGCTTCCCCCGAACGAATCCAAAAAGGGATACACTGAAAGGGTAAGGCTAAGGTCGCTGCTCATGTAGGCTGCGTCCCCCGGCCACTGTTTTTGCAAAGGAACTACCGGCTGCGGGTCAAGACTTGCGGTGCACTGTTCCCCCAACAAGAAAGCACAAACAAAAGCTAACAACATCGACAACATTGAGGCATCCGCATCGCCACACTCAGTGGCGCTTGCTACTCACTCGGCGGCGCTTCAGAGGTGGTCGTTGGTCGTCTTCCGGTTTCCCCCCAGCTGGGAAGGTTCTGCTCCCCCGGGAAGTCGTGGAGTACTGGCTGTCCCGCATGTGCTCTGTCCGCACTGCGCGCGACCACCAGGAGCTTGGCCGCGAGTCCCACTGGTCTGGCTGGGCGTGTCACCCGCAAAGACCGGGCTTGGTGTGACGTGCTGCGTCCAATGACCACTGTCTCGCGTAGCTTGCGATCGTGAATAGCCCGGCCGAGCTGTCTCCCGGCTTCCCCCGCCATGGAGGTGTGCTGGTTGTCCCCCATCGGCTCGACAGCAACCTCTACCACTCCAGCTTCGGCGTCCACTTCTTCGATGGCTCTGTGCAGCATGGCTTCCGCGGCGGCTGTCTCCGCCGCTTCTCCCCCAACTCGGGTCTCCGTTGTCTGCTCAGTGTACATGGCGGACGTCCGGAAAACAGCCCACAGCGCATCGTCTGACGGGTCTGTCACATCCACCATCGTTTTGACTGCATTGAAGAGGTGAGGCGGCGTAGACCACCCCTTGTCATTGCGTGGGTCGCGGAGGCTCGGATAATCGACTTCTGACCCGCTCCCCTCCAAGTATGGTGGTGTTTTGACCACGTAGTCTTGCGACAGGTCACTCCAGTCGGGCGATGGTTCTTCCTTGATCTTCGCCCCGCTTGAGCTGGGAGGGTCCTTGGGCTGTGTCTCCCCCTCTTCGTTGGTCGCCGTGCTCACGTTCTTCTCCTCGACGTTCTCCTGGTTCTTGGCCTCCCCCGTGTCGGTGTCCTTCTCGGTCTCCTGGTCCTTGGTCTCCCCCGTGTTGTTGCCCTTCTCGTTCTCAGGGTTGGTTTGCTCGGCAGCAGGAGACTGGGGGCGCATAAGCCGTTCCAGTTCCCCCGCTTTCAGCTTCAGCTCCTCCGGCCATCTGATCTTGACGGCACACCAAAGGCTGGCTGCCGCGGTCGGGCTTTCACGGAGTAGTTGCAGGACTGTGGCGCTCCCCCCGGCTTCGCCATAGAGCTCCATTGCCATCATAGAGCTGTAAGCCATGTTGTACAGGTTGTCTGCGATGGCTTCTTTCTCCTCAGCCGTGGGCGCGTAGAAGTCCTCCCCCTCCGCAAGCTCCGGTGTTTTGCAGAGTTGTTGCTTCGACCTCGACCAAACCAGGTCGACCTCTTTCCACGAAAAGTTGTACAGAGGTCGGATCTGCCGCCTCACTTGTTGTCGCAGTGAGGCGTTCCCCCGCAAAGGGTGGTCCGCTTCTGGGCTCTCGCCCTCTGAGCTTGAGTCCCCCGCAGGAGCGTCTCGTGGAGGTGCAGCGTCGGCACCGCTGCTGCCTGTGGCCATCTTTGCTATCCTGTCTCGTGGCTTGAGTGAGCGCTGGCTGCCTTCATAACCCAATCCAAGTGCATCCAAAGGGCAGGTAGTTGTTGTTGCGGTGTGTTGGTGGTGGTGGTTGCTGGTGAGTGTTGAGGGAGACGAACGACGGACCACGTGGTGGTGCTGTTGTGTCTGTTCCAAGCAGCGGTCCCTGTTTCTCTCTCTCTGTTGCTGTCTTGTTTTTCTCCTCTTCTGTCGAAGGGAGCTCGCGCATCCCCATCCCCCCCAACGGTGTTTCAAGTCAAATCCCTCCGCCACTTTAGAAAGGATTGCGGCAGCCACCATCCCCCCAAGGGTTGGGTCTGTGAGGCTGTCAGGGAGTGAGTTCCATCATCCGCCCTCTTCCCCTTCCCCGGCTTTGTTGGTGCTGGCTTCCTTCCCCACCGAGTGGGAGACTGCTCTGGGACTTCTGCGAATGTCGAGAATGCGGGCTGAGGTTGTCCTGGATGCTTGGCTGTTTGCCCGTTGCCCAGGGTACGTCGAAGCGCTCAACAAACTGGCTGGCAAGGTCATTCCATCTGGCACGGTCTGCTGCCACCTCCCCCCAGTTCGTTCCGGCAATGCATTCAAGTGCCCGTTCAACGTCCCCCTCTGGGTTGAAGCGCCCTGCGTGATTGACGCGCTTGTTGCGCGGTTTCTGTTGCTCTGCTCTCCAGAACTTGAGGTCTTTCCATGTGACCATGCTGTTAACTGCTGGTCCCCCCCTGGAGATGTGCCCCCACAACCCCCATATTCTTTGCAGCACATAGCTGGACCATCGTTGGATGTGTTCCCTCTGGATGTAGACTCTCGCAAGGCGGAGTGTGCGAATATGCCATTCTGCCCATGCCTCGGTGGGCCGGCGCTGCAGGTGCAGCATTGCACGAATGTGCTTTGTTTGGGTGGAATTGACTGCCTTAAGCAAGCTTTGGCTGACCGGCCATGTTTCTGCTGCGTATAGCGCCGCCCCCCTCACCAGTGTCAGATGTGCTTTGGTTCGAGCGCGAAAACTTGTGCGTGCTACCAGGACGTCATGGTGCTTTGCAAAGGCTTGCCGGGCTCGGCGGTTCATTTCCCCCACAATGGCTGCGACTTGGTCCTCAAATGTGAGGGGGGAACCAAGTACACTGATGATCGTACCAAAGGGTTGTGCCTTCACTTTTTCCCCGCCAATCTCGAAGGAGTCAGTGGTCTCTGCTGTGCTGTGGAGGATCGCAGTTTTGGTAGTAGCCCATCTTCGAGCAGCTCTGCTTCGAGGTTGTTCAACAAGGCTTGTAGGTGATGTTTGTTCTGCGACCATAGGTAGGTGTCATCGAGGAAACTTCCCCCGCTCTGGGGAGGTGGTTCCCCCCCTTGGGCATCTATGGGTTGTCTGGGTGCTTTGCGGATGGCTGCTGCTAAGTCTCTCGCCACGACTGCTCCAAAGAGGTCCGGTGAGTCGGGTGAACCTTGTCGGATGCCGTTCGATTGGCTGACCGGTGTGATGGTGTTGGCGAGGGCAACGTTGATTGCTCTGGTCTCCAACAGACTGATCCACAAGAGGGCTTCCCATGGTTTGTCTCCCCCATCCTGTGGGGCTGGCCATCTGGTTGATCCCACTCCCCCCACCCGTGCGGCAACCAACTCCCCCAAGCTATGGTGTCGAACGCTTTTCGGATGTCTAATTTGACAATCCATGTTCCCACCCCCCAATCACGCGACATCTGCACCACCCGTCTTAGGATAGCGACCAGTTCCACGCCTTGCCTCCCCTTTCTTGCCCACTGCACGCCTTCCCCCCCATCTCGGATTGCATCACCCCCTCGATGAAGCAGGAGCTGTGCGATCCACTTCAGAAGCGTAGAGATATGCGTGATGGGACGCGTGTCCCCCCATTGAAGTGGTCTTGGGATTTTTGGCAAAAGCACAGTGATGCTGGCTTCTATCCCCCCGGGAATATTCGATGTGTAAAACATGTCATTGAGCAAGTACAGCACCCGATCAGCCCATTCCCCGTCAAGGATCAGGGCTTTTGCTGCCTCGTGGGAGATACCATCAGGTCCCGTGCTCTTGTTGCTTGCCCACTTGCTGGCTGTAATGTTGAGCTCCCCCAGCGCAAAGGGTGTCCATGGAGTGCGTTTGCATCTTCGCCTCAGAAGCTGTCGCAGTTCTTCAAGTCGGTTGCTGCTTTTGGTGGTTCCTTGCGGTTTAGCGAAGATCCCCCCATGTGTTTTCGTAGTTTTTCTTGCCAATCTGGATCATCTTGAAGTTGAAGGTGCCATCCCTTAGTTGCATCCTTTTGCTGTAGGGCTCTGAGTGCATTCCAATCCAAGTTGGCTGCTTTGTTGGCTAAGGTCTGCTTCCATGCACGCTGCTCTTGTTGCTTCAGCTTGTTAATTTGCTTCCATGCTTGCTTTGCTCCTGCCCCCGCAGGCAGTGTTTGGGCTGTTCGTCTCAACTGCTTCAGCGCGGAACTTTCTTGGAAGTGCTGTTTATCTCCCCCGGGTACCGTGATGGCTTTAGCAATGGCTGCAAGGGTGCGGTGTGGATCTTCCCCCCGTGGTGGTGGCACTCTGAGCAACTGGCGCACTTGGTTGTCCGGCCGAAGTCGCCGGGGCCCCCAGGTGATGTTCTGACGGACTTGTTGTCGGCTCTCGTACATTTCCATCACGACTGCATCATGGTCGGACGCCAGTCTGTCGCGGCACTGAGCGACTGATCCAGAGGCTGTCATGATACCTCGGCACAGGATGTAATCCAACCTGCGTGATTGCTGTAGGTGGTTATATGGGTGGTAATTTGGGGTGTCGAGTTCCTGTGGCGGAAATTTCATCCGGAGATCTTGGGCCCATTGCAAGAGGAGCTCCCCCCTGGCTGTAGTGGCAGTACAACCTGTGGCTCCGGGCCGGGGCTTAGTGAAGGTCTCATTGGCATCGATCCCCACCAGCAGCTTCTCGAAGCGAAGGTTTTGTTCCCAACTTTGAAGGAGGATGCTTGTTTGCTGGATGGTGGCGTGGTGTGGAAGGTGGGCAACAAGGACACGGAAGGACTGTCCCCCGCTGGTGGGTGAAAGCGTGGTTGCCACCCCTCCCCCCATGACACTGCTCTGTTGGTGTTTGAAGCGGTTGGTGTGGAGCACCCCTTCCCCCCTGAACTCTCCTTCTGTCTTACCGTAAACAAGTTGCCAACGGTCGTTCTCCATGTGAAACAAGCCAGGTGCAGTAATGATTTCTTGCAGCATGAAGACCTCTCCATGTTGGAATAGCGTCTCGTTGTGGAAGGTTTCGGAGGCGTCCAGCAGCTTTTCTGCAGTGATCCCCCCGACGTTCCAAGTCAAAACGGTCAGCATTTTGGTGGTAACGGGTTCCCCGTTCCCCCGCTGGTGAAACACGCCGCCTTCCCCATCTCAGTGGATCTCCGCTGCCAGCGGGGTCCACTCTTTTTCCACCGCCGTCTTGCTTCTGCCAACTGCTCTGGCAATGCAGTCTAGGTCCACCCATCCAGGTCCAGCTTCCAGTGTGTTGGGGGGCTGCGGGGCGGTGGCTGAGCACACTTTGTGGGCGTCGATCCATGCACTGCCGCTTCCATACTCCATTTGTAGCAGGTTCCTGTCCCCGCCGAGGCTCAAATAGAGGCGTTTTACTTTTGCTGCAAGTCTCGCTCGGCGTCTCTTCTCTGGTGGCTGGGATAGCGCGATCCAGACTTTACGAGAAGTGCCGTCCGGTCTCTGCCCCAACTGGACATTGGCCGCCCTCACTTTGTTGATGGTGTCCTGGATCCGGGTCTTGCGGTGTTCCCAGGTTTCCCCGATGCGCTCGTCGACAGGAAGAATAGCGTATCCTCTGTGGACACCAGGGACAAACATCCCCTGGACTGGGATTGGTGCCTCCACACTTCGTAGGATGTTCTCCGCCTCCTCCCTTGTAGTCGCTGCATCTTGATCGGCATCCCATCCCCCGATGACCAGTGCTGGTGGCTTGTTCCCCTCCCAAGTAGTTGCTGTAGTGGAATCAGCTGAGCCAACAGCGCTTCCCCCGCCCTTCTCGAGACGTGAGATTCTGTGGTGGAACTCACGGTTGGCCTCCTGTAGCTGCTCCAAGATCTCCCCCTGTTTTTGTCCACGTGTCGACATTTCGTCAAGCATGTTGAGGGTTTGCTGCATCTTCTGCCTAACCTGGGACTCCACGTAGTCCACTCGCCGACTGACTGTTTGCATGTCGTGACGGAACTCCCCCACGGCCTCCTTGATCTCTCCCCGGATTGCTTCTCGGATTAAGTCCAGGGACAGACTCTGTGGCTGGCCGTCAACGGGGTTCTCTTCGGCCTTTCTCTTAGAGGGTGCGCCTGATGCGTCCCCCTTGCCAGACGCCATGGTCTCGGTGCGGCGGATCGTGTAGTAGCGGCTGATGTCCTGTAGGTTCGCCGATCCCCCGCAAGGTGCGGTTGACAATCTCCCGAATGTTCGGCGCACGGGTCACGATGAGCTCCGAACACCACGAGTTCCCCGGCAGCAACCCGCACGGTGTAGACGCAAAGGGCAGCGATCGTGCCGGTGAACTTTATTGCGCCCCTTTCTCTGCACTTTCTCACAGGAACCCCGGTTTGAGGCCCTCTCTCTCTCACTGCTTGGGCTCGAGCCTTGAACCACTCACGGCCTTGAGCCAAAATGGCTACCCCTCTCTCCCTCTCTCTCTCTCTCTCTCTCTCTCTCTCTCTCTCTCTCTCTCTCTCTCTCTCTCTCTCCCCCCTATAATTAATATATGCACATATATATATACACACACAACACACTTATATATATATATATATATATATATATATATTCATTCGTATATGTATGTATGTATGTATACATACACATTTACGTGGCACAGGTTGCTTTCTATTTTCAATCTGTGTGCACAGAACATGCGCCCACCCATGCCGCTGGGTTCTGTAGGGGAGCGTGAAACGGGATCCCGAGTGCACCGAAAGATCCCGCTAAGTGCCAGTTTGGACTGGACTCAGCACCCTCTCCCTGCTGCACCTGTACTTGTAAAGACTGATAAGTGCTAAGTTGCAAGAGCGAGTATGCAGGCATAGGTAACCGCGTGCACATGCACACATGCATGCTATATGCATGATCATACAAAAACTGCATCTGCGTAATTATGTACAAAAGAGCATTGATGCAGGAGTATATGTGTGAGAGAGATGCTGTAGCCGCAGCAAACCGATTTGAGACGGTGGATGTTTCAGCTCCTATCGAGATCGCATCTTGGAAGTTTCCCGGCTGGCTACGCGCAAGGACGCATGGCAACTACCGCAGTGAAGAGTGACATGGCAGGATTGAAACATGCTGTTGCTGCTGATATCAATAAGGGCGATGAAAGTTGGAAGCTGCGCATCAGCGACTGTCGCTACTCATTGCAAGTACTGGGCTGCCCTGCATGTGCAGGCGGCTGGTAAGCCAGTGAATGCGTTTCGCTTCTCCCTCTGGGTCCGGGGAGGCCTCCGCTGGCCCACACTGGAAAGCCATGGTTTGCTTTCCACTATTAGTTGGAGCAGGAACGCCTGAAGAGCTTGGTGCCTAATTCCCTACCGGTAACAGTTGCGACAACTGTAAGGTAACCACGCTAATTGAAGAGGTTCACATCTTGGCCAGTTATAGTACTGTAAGTCTGCATTCTGCAGGAATGGGGCTGCTGCAGATGACGGTGTTAATGATGATAATGCTGCTTCTGGTGGCGATGATGGTGACCGAGGAAAACTGATGCCGAGGATGCCGATGCTGATGTCAACGTTCATGTTCATGTTGCCATGGTGTACAGTAGCTGATTTTGACAGCGGTGATGATGATGGTGGCGATAGAGATCATGCCATCGGGTGTCATGTTCAACAAATGCACACCTGACAGAGTCAAGTGAATAGAACGTTGAACAAATCTGATGGTGGCGACGTCGGTGATAGCTTCAATGGTTTGCAACAGCAACCTTGACTCCAGTCTGCAGCATGAAGGACTGTACAAAGTGTAGAATTCAACAAAGGCTGCAGCGATGGAGTTATTGGCCTCAGATGCGCTTCTCGTTACCTCCTTTTGCTGTTGATCTCTCGTGCCTCTGACCTGAGGGCTGCAGTTATGGCAGGGTTAGCACGCATTGTACCGCTTGTCGAGATGAGTCAGGTGCCAACGTGTGCCTGCCGGCATTAGGGAGCCAACCTGGCCCACTGGATCTAACCTCGGCCGTTGCCTTTTCCTATGCACCCCACAGCCCTCAGTTCTGCCATGAACAACTCGATTTCCCTAAGTCACTTCAACCAGCTTTGATGTAACAGCCCTGGACCACTTCCAGAGAATCGGTGGTGCTGTGCCTGTGCTGCAAGGTTTCTCTCTGGCTGTGAGTGCTGGCTTGGTCAAGCAGCTGTTGAGTTTCGCCACCTATGGGGTGGGCGATCCGCGGGTGGGGATCGCGATGGTTTCCTCTGTTTATTGCGTAAACCTTGTCAAGTTGCGGTTGTCTGATCCTGCTGATCCTGCAAAAGTTTTGCTTTTCAGAAGCACTGCTTTCGCTCTGCGGAATCACAGCGTCATCAACTCCAACGAACAGCTTCTCGCCTCGATGTGCTCCTGCCAGCCAAGGTCTCTGGGCGGTGCAGGCCGTTTAGGCATTGCTCGACACATATGTTGCTGTTGCTGCTCGAGCAGTTCCGAAGCACGAAAAAGTAGAAACGAAACGCCAACCCTAAAATCCTGAGCACCACAGCGTTCGAGTACGTCCCCTCCAAGCCCTCATTCTTTGCTCAGAGTTTCTACTTCGTCCTGCCATCTTTCTAGGACGGTCTCGTCGCCGAGGCATGGGACCGCCTCGCGCGCGCTTGAAAGATCCAGGGTCTGCCATAGGGTGAGTGATTGGGTAGTCGCGAGGTCAAGAATCAACTCTAGTCTCCAGATAGGAACGTTTGGGCCGGCTGAAAGCAGCGAAGTGGTTTTGCTACAGATTCGAAACTGTCCGACATGGACTACGGCTTGGAGTACGAGACCTTCTCTGAAGCTTGTCTGGCAAGTGGCACAGCTGAATGATAAAACGAGCGTGTAGCAAATGAACAACCTCAGTTCATGGTAACGCGTGCCCAAGAAAGCGTATGAGCCAAGATCCAGAGCCTCCAGCAAAACTGAGGAACCCAAAACCCATCGCGAAATGCCTTTAAGCTGCAAGTGGCACGAAACATACTTGAGAGAGCTCTGCGCCTCCAGGGAGGACTGAGCACGCCGCCTGGATAGTTGTGGTTTCGGAAGGTCTCAGGGACGGTGTGAAGAAAACCCTTCCCGTTTCCGCTTGCAGATCCGAGTGCCTCCGCGAAAGCAGGTCCAGGTAGGGGGCAAAAGGCATGTAGGACCTTGGCCAGACTTCAAGGAGCCTCTGTCACCCACCGGAGGGCCGCCATGCGCTTGCAAACGCCTTCACATGGCTGGTGCTCGATGCCGCTTTCTCAAAGGATGGACAGCTATGGAAGCCTTTTATTTTAACATAGGCATTTCCCCGATTTACACACTAGGCAGGAAGAGCTTGTCCAGCAGGTTTGAATCCTTTTAAGCAGCAGGGATCAACCGAAGGCCGTGCCCAGGCCAGGTCAACCGGCGACTCTCTCGGCCTCGCTTCTAGATCAAGGATCTGCAGATGTCTGCATATCATGCACACATTCGTCGGGTGTTTCTTCAGGAACCATGTCACAACCAGTGGCAAACTGATATTCGACAGATTCAGACAATCTTAGAGCGGGCAAAATGCAAGGGCCAACACATGTTGTCAGGAAGGCAACTTGAAGCGCAGCACGCAGCAGCGCATCCCACACTGTCGCTGCAAGGTGTCTGTTGTATGCAAGCGCTTGCTGTCGCTCCAATATGAACCCTGCAAAGCTTGTGTTTGACCATCTTCCCCTTTGACCAAGTGCTTGAGCGACCGATCCCACAAAAGTCCTTCTTGCAGCATTTCAAGGTAGGGCTGTGTTGAATGATCCGTCAACTAGCTGGCCACGTATGGCCGCACCGTGTGGAAGGCGAAGGCAGCTTAGCTTTAAAACAAACAGCCGCTTTGCGTTTCTTGACGAGGTCAAGAGTCTAGTTCGCGTTCGTGCTGGGCGAGAAACAAACTCGCAGCCCAAAGTTGGGTCTAGTTAGTCTAGTCTGTCCAGCATCTTTCGCCAGGCCATGCTCAAGTACGTGATCATACTGCTCCCGGGATGACAAAATGCTACGGCACCCCAAACTTCTGATACGATGCGCTGGTCCGTAGATTGCACAAGTTTGACAGCACAGCTGCCAAGCGTGACACGGAAGAGATGCAACAAGGACTTAGGGCTTAGGCGCACGTCTGCTGGTAACTTGATTCCTCTATATTTTCGAATTCACAGGAGGCCTCTTTCGTGGGAGTCGTAGTTGCGCCGATCCCAGGGGCCAACACCATCGAAAGAGCCTGAGCCAAATCCAGGCGAGCAATATGATGTGGAGGTTTATCCAAACGCCTGTGTTGTGCAAGTGCTGCCCAGACGTGGCCGCAAACTTAGTTGAAGAATGGGCGAAGTACGGCTTTATGGAATGCACGACTCGAAGCCAGGCACCAGGTTCCCTGGGCTTCCCATTCGCTAAAGTTCCTGAATGTGCAAAGTTCTCCTGGCTTCAGGTGACAGCTTTTCTTGTGCACGAAGGGTTTATGCCCTGGGCCTTGTGCATATCGAGCCATCACGTAAAACGTGTGACGGGAGTTGTGGAGAAGCCGGGGAGCAGCTGTCAAATCTCGCTGGTTTGGTTGAGAAGTGCTCGGAGATATTTACATATTTCTATATAGATGTGGCTCACCTCTACCTCCAGCGGGGTCACGGTCTTCTTTGGGCACGCGGGTAGCTGTCTAAGCTTGTACATGCGTGTCAGCGAATGCCTTGTGGCACTGGCATTTTAATGCGACCCCGGAGCAACCACATATCCAACATACTCCAAAAGCCGGATGCAAGAACCCTTATGCTTCGCATCCGGATCTGCAAGGCTACTTCCGACCCTGGAGGATCAAGCCCCTGGCGTGCTGCTTCTCTTGCGGGCTCCTTCTGTTGTTCACGTCCTCTGCGCATCGGACTACAGTGTTAAGCGGCGCTGCCCTGCTTCCTGTTACGAACCGTATATCATTGCCACAAAAGAAATGAAAGGACGGGAGACGAGCAGGAAGAAACACCTCGAGATTAAGAGGCTTTTCTGAAGCCGTCACACATCTACTAGTATGGAACTACAGCATCTTAGCCTTCCAGAGGACATGAAAGCGTGTACCCTTGATTACTGTTGCTTGGGGTTTCGGTTGTGGTCTTGCTGTGCCCAGCCCAAAACGACTGGGTACAACAAATGAATTTTAGTCCAAAACTGGTCACCGCTCAGCCAAGGGGATAGGGTAAACAAGCGGGGAATGCTTTGCACTGCGAATATGAAAACCCCCGCTCGAGATGGAATGACAGCGAGTCCAAAGGTTGCCGAGGGCGAGAACCAGGCACAGCAATAGCTTCATCGTCAAGGTGCCACAAAAATTCCACGAGAAGGCCCGAAGCAAACTAATGTAACTTTCAATCTAAACAGCCGGCGGGGAAGTAGCCTTCCGGGAAAAGATCCTACGGGACTTACAGATTTGGTGCTTGCATCAAACGAAACAGCAGTGCTGCACTAGTTTTGGTCGCCCGTGCAAAGCAGACATGCCCCAGTCTTCGTTTCACCTCGCAACCAAAAACAAGCATATGATCCGACGATTCGACACATCTACACAGTAGTACCTACATACGTTTGCATACTTGCTGCATACATACATGCATGGCATAACTACATGCATTCACATAAGTACGTGCACACATCTTCTCGTACGTGCATACATACGCACACACGTGCATACATGCGGGCATACATGCATGCACAAACAAACCTCCTTCCTTTCATCCACGCCTAAGTGCATGCATGCATACTTAGTTATGTGGGAAATTAGGAAGCTAGCTATAGACCGCTAGATAGACAGAAAATGAACGAATCAAAGGTAGAGATATAGACAGACAGATAAAGTTGTGTGGATGTGCAGACGTGAAATCATTCGTGTCTGCATATCTTAGCATTCAGTTCCTAAACAGTATCCCTATCAAGACAAGGGAAGACCACCGGATATAGGGAGACCTGCGAATGCCCAACAGCGCAAGTAGACAGTAGACAGACAGTATCGCGTCGCTGTCAGATCTGGCTCAGACTGCTCGTGGATCCAGCTTGTTTTGCGATAACGGCACCGGCACCCTTTCGCTCTTGCTGATGATGGACGGCGAAGCTACCTACTCATATTAGGCCTCGCAGAGGTGAGAGGCCAGGGCCGAAGATAATGCATTGTGATGCATAACTCAACCGGGCAAAGCCATCATCCACATGAGAAGTAGATAGAATCATCAGGCTTGAATGGAGTGTGCAGTTCGCCTACAGAGTCACTGGTGTAGTTCGCAAGCCCATGGCTCGCTCCATGGAGGCCACTTCGCACACGTCCATGTCTCGGGTGCTTTAACTTTGTGAAGTTGACCCAGGCGACGTACCAAATAGTGCCAAATTCCAATCCCGAGTTGCCCAACAGTCCTTGAGTGGCCGAACGCCCATACCAGCCGCCGGACGATCGACCTCGGAGAGCAGCACCCCCGACGCACTGTTCTCCAGACTCCGGCATTTGGTCGTCGCGTGTCGTCGCTACTGATGATCTGCAGTACGTTCACCGTAACGTCTTTAGCACTTCCTTCTGTGGCAACACCATAATCATTGTAGCCAGAAGAATTGGCCTACTCACGGTGTTGAACCAAGCAATGCCAGCGTCATGCATGTTGTCGTCACCGCCACCATCATAATCAGTTTCGTCTTCATGACCAGCATCTTCGCCGTACTGTCATCTGATCATGACATTAGTCAGCCCGAACCGACTAAGTAGTGACAAACCCTGGGCGGCATCGTCGCTGCAACCATATTCAGCGGCTTGCCGTGTCGCCCGCTCCCTGTCTCTGCCCAGCGCTCTGTCAGAAACTCCACTCAAAGCTCGAGGTTCGAACTCCACCATCCCCAGAGGGTCGGCCACGACTGCAGACTTGGGATTTCAGGCTTTTTCTTGAGCTTAGGGAAGAGATGTCAGGCGGGCTGCTCCGACTGTTTCCGTCGTCTGTTGAGGGCTTGCCACATCTAGTCCTGCACGGTGGGATGCACATGCTTTCGGGGATGTCAGCTTGTGGGTTTGGGCGAAGGCGCGTGGAGCCAGCAATGCTTGTCACATGCTCGAATGATCGAAGGTCCGAGAACATAATCCTCTAGAGCCGACGGGCAACTCAGGCCTTGGAACTGGATGCACAACTGCGGCAAGATCTTTTCACAATGCTTTAAGTCCTCAGTTTAGTGTGTTGTATATAAAAACTTTAATACTATATATAATCTCTTTTGTAGGACATGTTGCACAGTTGCTTGAAGCTAGATCAGTGCAGAGCTGTCGTTAAGCTTGCAGGACGGGTCCTATTCCAAGGTCTTCAGCCTGCCCAACCCGGCCTCCTTGTGTCTGTGTTTGACAGCTGACTCCCACCTGCGCTTTCGTGTGAATGCTTCAGCCGTCGCCGTCGCAACACTGCCAGAGCCATGTTCTTACATTGAACCAATCCTGTTCTCGGAGAACCACCAGGATGGGTGGCGTAGATGCCAGTCGCACGGAAAAACACAAACTTGTGCAAGTGAAGAAAGCGCGAGTTTGCCGCACAATGCCAACGTGGGAGCGCAAAAGATGTTAAGTAACCATTGCCGCTGCTCAAGGCTCAAGGCCGAAAATATCAGCGACTACGGTACGAAAGCTACCTACTGCCTGCCCAACACATATCGGCAACAGCCCGTACCAAATAAGCTCTGGTCGAAGTCACGGCAATCCACATCTAAGTACTTGTCCCATGCTTCACGACACCAGAATAACTATAGCGAAGTAGCATGAAGTACGAAGTCCGGCTTGCTCTGCGACCCGTGCCCGCTCAGGTAAGTACTTCTTTTTTAGGTAAGTACTTCTGAATCCCTGGGTTTGGTTGAGTTTGGGGTGGCATGATCACCATGCGCCTTCCCGACCCGATGGTAAAGAGAACCTTTCCGCATTCCCCTGTGGCTGGGAAGAGCGGAAGTCTAGAACACCTGCACAGAAACGAAGCACCCACACTGTTTCCTCGAAGTGTCTCTGTGACTATGTCAGCGAGGCCACAAAACCGTGGAGAGTCCCTCCAGGGCTTGTCGAAGATCTTTGCAAGAGCATGTGCCAACCTACGTGCACAAACGAGCAGTACAAGACCACTCCAAAAGCCCCGTTCCAGGAATACCCCCGCTGGTCTTCTCTGTTGAAAATCTTTGATCCAGTCGCCAAAGGCGCCTTCCCTTCGACTGACGGCGCGCTTTCGGATAGGACTTCAAGGCTTTTTGCTGTCCTTTAGATGTTGCAGGGATACTGTTGCACCCGAACAGTGTTGTGCGGTTTGGAAGCTCTAGTTCCTGCTTTTCAGCCGGTAGTGTCAATAGTTAGTACATAATCTAGGATTCCCAGTAACCTGAGAATACAGAGGGCTCCCTTTTTGGCACTGGGTTCATTGTTTTGTGGAAAGACCTCCACATGATGTCTCTACGTAGATTGCTGAATTCCGCAGGCATGCCATTGCTGAATTCCGCAGGCATGCCAGGTTAAATAGCAAGTAAGCACATGCTTGCACGAGTGTGTGCTTCTAGTCTGTTGCAGTCTCCCGACAAATAGAGCAACAACCGAGTAGCTCGGCTGGCCTGGCTGAAGGCCACGAGGACTTCTTCGCCTCAGATCGCTCCCAAATACTCCCAACCCTTGCGCAGCGAAGCTGATTGCCAGATTCGGGCTTCCGACTTCCAGACTTCAAGGAGACTTTGGAAGCAAAGCCACAGCTTGCGTCAGAAGAGTCTTGAGCCCAGTCGCAGGTGTCCCAGGGTGCGAGGCCCCGGGACTGGCTTCGCATCCCCAAATACTTATATACCCGACTTTTACGCTTCTAGGCACCGAAAAACCTGTCGTTGTGGCAGTCGTTGGGCTCCGGGCCTTCCAATCCGAGGTCTCCCAGGAAGCCTCCGCTTTTTGCGAGCGAGGCTTCACGTACAACGGAAGTAAGGGGGAACCAAATTTTCTGCAGGCAGCAGGAGTGCAGCCATGGCCCGTGGCCTCACTGGAGCGGCCGCGGTCGCCTCTGTCACCGGCCCGGTCGCCGTAGCGATCGACCAAACCCGGAGCCACGGGGCGTGGCTTGCCGCGGCCTGGCAAAGAGCCGACGTGTCTGAGCACTGAGACGCTGTTGGACAGTTAACTTCTTGGTTCACGAACCTCCCTTTGCCATGCAACTTGCTTGATGCTCGTACAGTATGTTCCCGAATCGGCCAAGCAGGGCGGCTGTTGAAAAGGGCTGTTAGTGACAGTGGAGCTGAACAGTCGGCCTGCATGCCTGAAGCACGGATGAGGCTTCAAGAGCTTCATGTGAATGGATGCATGACAGCAGAAGGGCTTCGGCGGTCCGCTCTAGACCCACGAGCCCACCTCGCCAGGACCATTCACCCGACGACCTGACAGCAATGCAGAATTCTTGTTCTTTTGGTAACGAGCATCAGCAAGGTCATATCATGAGGCAACAGTGTAGCCATGCGAGTTCATTGTGGCCATGGTGGAGACGTTCTTGTCAATACCGTCGTCGACTGAAAGTCAACATTTTTGCAGTCTAAGCAATCACCTTCACTTCGCCAGATAATGTTTGAACCTCGGAAAATGAGCTTGAAGATTCGTAGTAAACTTGACTCGCTCATTGCTGGAAGTTGCTTAAAGTGATCGGTATTTCACCAAGCTAACACCCGAAAATGGGCTTGGGGTCTTGGTTTTCGGAGGTTGTGGCAGGGCGGGAGGACATGTCTGCGGGGCGCAGGATCGCTTCTGAGAAAGTGCCAGGCCTCGACGTGGTGGGGCCAGTCATGGCCAGTTAACTAATGCATGAGCCGACAACCCGGGCGAGAACTAACTCGCAACAATACCCGCTTTGCTCCATATCATGACTCTCTATGTCTGGCCAACATGCATCAGAAATCTCACGGCATGGGCACGAACATACAAACTGCGTGAGAACATAGGCTGCTCTTTCAACGATCTTCGCACTTTGTCGGAGGAGAAGAACCTGATGGTGAAACAGTGCGCTGTGCATATTGCACGTCTTAAAGCTGATTCGAACCGTTCTGTCGCATTGCCTACGGCGATGAACACTAGGCCTTCTTGGATCCCAATCCCGACTGTGACACCCATCCTCGATCCCTTCAACGAAGAAGCTCCTGCACCTCTCAATTCAAGCCAAACCCAAACGAGAGTCAAGGAGGCAGCGGAGTTCGCTCCGACCCAGAATGCCGTAAAACTCAGTCCTTCGAAGGAAGTGGCTGCTTTTGCAGGGCTCGAGGTCGGGTGCAATCGATTGTTGCTCTACTTCAATGCCTTCAAACATTCCGGTCAATATCCTCGACAGTCTCTCTACACGACTCCGAGCATAATAATTCTTGAATACATCTTTCGGACCTGAAAACTTACCCAGCGCACGGCGCATGCATACGGGCGCTTCCGAACTCGGATGGAAGCAAACGGTCTTGCTTCAGAAGTTGCCAGCGGTGCTAGGTGTGCGGAGGTGTGTGTCTCTCTCCGGCATGGCAATCGGATAGGCTCAAGGCCGGCTGTCGGTTTCACTCCTGCGACAGGTCTTAGCCTTCAGACCAACCTCCCCCTACCGGATCGATGCCGAGCATCAGCTCATCTCGAGCCCAGGACCAAGGCGGTGTTTCCACAAACTCGTCCTGCGTATATCGCTCGTCCGCAAGAATGCGCATGCACACACACACACACACACACACACACACACACACACACACACACACACACACACACACACACACACACACACACACACACACACACACACACACACACACACACACACACACACACACACACACACACACACACACACACACACACACACACACACACACACACACACACACACACACACACACACACACACACACACACACACACACACACACACACACACACACACACACACACACACACACACACTGATTCGGCCAAGAGTACGAGTGCAAGAGGAAAAAGAGAGGCATGTTGTTTAAGTTGTAAAAGCTTGTCAGATTGTGGCAACCGTACAGCTTGTTTGTTGTCAAATCAACCGCCAAAAGTGGTAACTGAAAACTCTCTAATCTTGGCACAGGGGCCTTCTAATCGGGCTGGCACAGGGGCCCCAGCTCAAGGTTTTGCAGGTACGCCGAGTTGATCAGACTCGGTATCCCATGACTGTGGTAGCTTCGTTGAGTGCGGTCCCACAGCCATGCCGCACTCCCCTGCAACATGTGATTCGGTAAATGTCAAATGTCTGATTGAGTTGCAAAGCAAAAATTGCAAACAGTGTAGGAGTGACCCTCTGCTCCCATGTGCTAGGGAGGTTCACACACACACAGCCCCAATGGGGCGTGCATGCTTCAAGTAGAGTGAAATGTCTGATCCGTGGCAAAAAGAGTGAATGGCGCACTTTTCTCGCTGTCACTAGCGGTCGGGTGATTGTCGTATTTCCTGATCCGAACAGGTTCTAACAAAAAGCACCGGCTTCAACGTGGCTAATGTGGTGACTGAATCCCAATCATGTAGTCGTCGACGGTTTTGTTCGAAAAAGAAAGCTGGGATTTTAGGAGTTCTGCCGGTGATCTCCTTGATGCGGTAGGAGAAGATCTTGCGAGCTTGTAGAACGTTGTCACCCAGACAAAGCACCACGTGTAAGAGCATGTGCTTGTCTCTGGTGATGCGGTCGGGTGGAATTTCAACAGTCATCCGAAAACATTGTCCTGCCATGGAGTACCATGGAAGGCCGGCCTCGGCAGCCTTTCGCTTTGTCATATTTTTGCTGCTACCAACCGACAAACGCTTGAACAAGGAATGCAAAACAACATGGACATGCTATGTGCTCAGGAGAAACAACCAAGTGGTGTCGTGCTGACACTCGCATGCGCAGGCTTTTTGTCACGCTTAGCGGATCTTGCAGCCCTAATCCGTCCTGAGTATTAGGATCCAACAGCGAGTTTGTTGGGACAGTCACTCATGATCTTGAAATGGCATCTACATCTGAAACCTGCACGTACCAGCATTTTTGCACAAGCGGTTTTGGACCGCTTATGCTGAATAATAGGATGCACAATATCGTAAGGTGCAATCGAGTCAGAAGACCAAGGATCTCGCGATGGAGATCGGTGTGCGTCCTCAGCCATGTGTGACGTTGCCGTAGGTGACGCTGATGATGTTGAGTGCGAAGAGCGTGTCCTCTTTCGTCTTGTAGTGTGTGGATGTTGGTGTTGTTGCTGTGTTGTGGATTGGGATGCTGGTGAGATGTTGCGTGTTTTCTTTGTTTTCACGACTGTTTTGTCCTTTTTGTCTTTGTTGTCTTTCTTCTTTTTTGTCTTCGTTGTGTGCTTTGTTTTTTGCTTGTGTGTGTGACTGACTGCATGGGAGGATGTGGCGGTGTCATCCTTCCTCAGAAAGGCATCAATCTCTTCGGATCCCCATAGGCTGCTGTCGTCGTCTTCGTCCATCTGTGTGCGATCCTAAATATGTTTCAACAACTGTAGTTCTGAGAAATGGCTGCGGAGTCACAACTGCATTAAGGCGTGTGCATACGCTGATCTTCAGAAAAAAGAGAGAGATGTACAAAGATACATCACTTGGGCAACCTCACCGGCTGGCATGACCTTTCAACATGGTGCTCTTAATGTTGACCCTCATCAGGGATGATGGGGTTCACAGCACAGCTTTGCTGTGTGGTTGTTGGCTGCCGGGGCAGCAAATGTGCATCTAATTGTCAACTCAGCGATGCTGCTCACGGAGTTCTTGATCGCTTTCTCTTGTTGGATGTAGGAGTTGATGTAGTGGAAGCTGGCTCCTTTTGGGTAGGAGTCGTTGATGTCGGAAGCTGATCAGGTTGCTCCGAATGCTTTCGTATCCACTCTGCAGATGCGATGAAGTACTCACGCCACCATGAAGAGCCGTTAGTGGCCCAGTGCCATCTCCATTGTGATGCCGTGGGAGATCGCGATCTGGTGCGTTGGTCCATGGTGCTAACACAACTGGTTGTTTTGCAAAATGCTGCGGGAAAGAGTGTATCAATCGCTGCATACAAACACATGTGAAGAGAGTGCACTGACTGTCTCACTTGGCAAAACAACGATTGTTGTTTTCACCGTCTGCTGCAATCACCCAATGGTGGTATAAAACATGTTTGATCACCTATTGTTGCGAAGCTTCGAGTCTTTCCACTCGTTGCTTTAGCTCTGTAATCTGCCGGGTTGTTTGCAGAATAAACTCGGCTAATTGGTCGCGTAGAGCCTCGTCACTGAATGTGGAAGGTTCACTTCCGGTTTCGGACTCATAGTCCCGATGCTGTGTCAAAATCTCCATGAGGGCTGCGGAGAGAGCTTCACGTCGTGCCTCATCGACGGGTGGCGAATCTGTAGTCGCTGTGTTTGGCGGAAGAGGTGAGTCGCTCATGGCTCGATGTCGGGATTCAAATAGGTGTCACTGTGAGGCAAAACTTCAGAAGGCAGAGTTATGGTATTGTCTGAAAGCAACATGTGTTGAAAAGTGAGACGTATGCACTACCTGGCACTTTTTATACCGGCTTGCCTTAGCAGCATATTCACGACCAATCAGGCGCGTTTTGCCTGATGAGGCTTTCAAGTACGTCGAGCTGCTGTTTGCACGAGGAGAGGATCGCCGTGGTAGCCTCGTGCTGAGTAGTCAACACCGTTGTAGCCTGTTGTATCAGGCGCTCGAGTTTGGCATTCGACTCAAGCAACGAATTGTGAAACTGCGTCATTGCTGCCATAATCTCAGCCGATGAATCCGGATCAGGGTGATGCGGAGGTGGAAATGGCGGAGTCGCCGGTGCAGCCACTGCTGCGTCCTGTTGTTCTTCCGGATCTTGGTGTTGCTCTTGGTAGTCTTGGAAATCTTCGTCTTCTGCAACACGTAGAAACTGAGAGCGCAAAAGCGCCGGCTGTGGGTTGTGGCTGCCCACCGCAGGTTGCTCGTTGCGGCGTCTGCTGTGCTTGGAGATGGATGGCCGAGGACGGCCGCTCAGCGCTTTGTGGCTCGGCTGCAATCTGCCAGTCATGGCACTTTTATACATGATGATGCCTCAGTTAACCCTGAAAATGGCTGCGGGAAACACTGTGTTAATACAAGGCTGCTCTCATGTTGCAAAATTGCACGGCTCTGGACCCACGCACGGCAAGCTGGCACAGTGTTTTGCTTACAGCTGTTGATCAGTATAGCCGGCAGCGATGTAGAGATCGCGCATGGCTCGAATGGCTGATGTGGCCTCGCTGCATGGTGTTGTCACTCTGCGTACCATGCGTGTGCGGGCCTGAAAACTGCTGCGAAGTGTTGAAACAGAGGTGGCTGACTGTGGGTGCAAAATATCCGCCTTGTGCAAAGTGCATTGATGCGTAAGGCTGCTGTGCTGAGGGTTTATTGCGAAACCCAGGAAAATGTTGGCCGGTTCAGTTTCAAGCTGAACCGGTGGTTTGTAAAAAGATGCATCAGTGAGCTGTGCAAAAGGAGGCAGTCGGGTCAGCTGTGCAGGTAAAAGAAGGACGCGGTTGTCGACGTATCTGGTAGCAAAAAAGAAAGCTTGATCCTGCTTGTTGTGATCTGGAAAATGCTTGTGGTTCGTGAAAAGCTGTTTGTATGTGTGGTGCCAACACTGTTCCTCGACCGCAACAACGATGTTGCATAGGGCTGGGCTGCAGGGCGAGCCCATAGGTGCACCGCGAAATTGCTCAATAAGTGATGTACCGACAGTGAAGTAGTTGAGTCGGAGCACTGCAATGATAAGTTGTGGTATATGTTGTAATTGAATGCATAGTTTGTTGCCTGAGGAGGCTTCTTGCTTCTTTTGTCTGCTTTTGCCCCTGTGGACTCGATGTGTGGGGTCTTTCTGTGAGTGGTCAATGAAGAATTTGGAAGAGTGTAGGGGGTTCTTTTCTCTGTACCATCGAACCATAATGCTGTATGCTGAAAGAAACCGGCTCTGATCGACCGATGTAAAGAAGCCAGCCAAATCCTGGTTGTACAGGATGTAATCTGTTGAATCGTGTAATTTCCTGCGCTGATGCAGGAAGAGTGCTGTTTGTTTGAGCTGTGTTATGCCATCTCCTTGGTGAAAGGAGTTTGGGCATGCTTGAAAAGTCATCAGCTGCAGTACGTCCGCTAAGGCTTCCCACAATTTCCTGCCCATGGTGTCGATGAACGCCACTATGGGACGGCCTTTTGTGAATTGCTTCTTTCTTTTCGGTAAAATGTAGGCGCGTGGGATGCGTCCCCATTGTGGAAAAGCCCATATGTAAGCTGGAAGAAGGCTGCGGATGTCTGTGTAGACATCAAAGTGGTGTTGTAGAGGTTGGTGCTGCGAGATCCGAAAGATCTCCTTGTCTAAAAAAGTGTTGTGTATGGCAGTGTGATATAGTGCCGGGCAGTACCACGTGAGGCGGTTCGGGAAGTGATCTTCGCAGTGGATGATGCCCGAAGGTATTTTGTGTTGGACTTGCTTGATCATCTTGACCTGGAGTATGTTGTGTTGGTTGCAGTGTGCGTTGTGTTGTGGTATTTGTTCAGATACAAACTGCTTTGCAGTTTGGTGGTTGTAAGGCAGTCCATAGTATCGATGCCATGTGCGTATGGCTCGGCATAATTGTGAAGCAAACTGTGTGGGCTTCTGAAGGCAATTACTTTTGCCGGAGTATGCCAAAAATTGGTGTTGTGGTTGTAGTTCTGCAAGTTGGATAGCAATGTGATTGTTGAAAATATGCTCCTGGGGAACTTGTGAGTGTAATGGTGAGCAGGTACAGGGTGGTGGTGAATCGGGTTGCCATGTAGTATGGGCGTCGCGCCAATTGTGTAGAAGTTGTTGCATGGGTGGGTGTTTCTTGTAGACAGGTTTTGTGCTGGGGAGATGGAATGGTGGAATGTGTTGTTTGTTGCTTGTTAACCGAGAACGCAAAAATTGTCGTAGTTGTTGGGTGAAGGTGGGGTGTAAGAGTGGCTGTAGGTAAATGGGTTTTGTGACAGGAGGTGGTTTAAGTCGTCGTTTCTTGAAGACGGTGTTGAGCGCTTTTTGAGCGTGTCTGCGGTCGCGTCGTGGTAAGTTGTTTGAGAGTTTGTGTAAAGCGTAAACTGTGGCTGCTGGTGTATCTGAGCGAAGGAGTTGCTTTGTTGTGTCGAATCTGGTGCGGGTGTTGGAAGTAAGATGTGAGACTGTGGTCCAGGCCTGTTTTCTGGTGTTGAATAAGGTGGAGTTGGTGAAGCTTCGAATGGAGTGGTGTAGTTTGCCTCGGCGTTGCTTCGCCCATAAAGTGGCTGTGCCGTTGTGCTTGTTGTTGGCTGCTTTTGTGAAGCCGGAAAAAGCTCCTTTCATGTGTGATGTGATGTAGGGAAAGTTGAGCTTGGATTGGTGATGTTGTATGAGAGTGTTCTCTGTGGCTTCTAATTGCTCGGTGGGTATGTTGGTTTGTAATACAATTGGTGTGTATTGGTGGTAGCATTTGTGTTTATGCCACCATCGTAAAGAAAGTTCGGCTTGTACAATCTTGTGTTGTTGAAGTTGCTTGAATTTTCGATTACGTGTACCCTCTCGCTGTGTGAGAGAGTGACTTGTACTGCCGATGTAAACGTAGCCACGAAAAGGTTGTTGCGTGGTGACTCTGCAGTATACCACCTGTGGCTGACGAAAGAAAGAGAGTGTGTACGATGGAAAGGAAATGTTTGAATGTGCAAACAGTCTCTGTAGGTTGGAGAAATGTCCTTCCTCATGTTTGAGGTAGAAATGCTGTGTGCGAAGTAACAAAGTCAGGCCTTGAAGCCAGAGTATGATTTGATAGAATTGTGTGGAGACTGGTTCTGCCAAAGGTGCGACGAATTGTAAGATGGATCTGCCTTGATCCAGAATGCGTGTGATGTTCTTGAATTGTTTTTGTCGGAAAATTGTTGTGTGATCAAGTGTCTGTCGGTGTTGAATCAAGTGCTGTCGGAGTCACTCTGTCATCTGACTGATGATGGCGACGAGTTTGATCAGTGCTGGGGAGCCAAATTTGTCGATGGCTTTGGGTGGGACACCCCAGGCGACTGCAGCGGTCTGCAGTGTTTGCTCTTGTGAGCTGCTGAGTGAAGGGAATTCCGAAGCAACAATGTCAAGGTACTTTTTTACCTGTGTTTTTTGTTTGTCGCTGATGCCTTTTATGGCACCAAACCATCTGGTGATGCCGGATTCGGAGTGAACGCCAGTGAAGTGATCTTGAAACCAAACACTGGCTTTTGTGGGCTGCTGAAAGATGCGCTGGGGATCCATCTTGGGATCCAGGGGTGCTGCCTTCGTTGGTGTAAGAGTTGACTGCTTCTGTCGCTTGGCGCCCAGAGTGGAGCGTCCCGGGAAGTGCATACCTGTGGTGGATGACGATGCTGGGGAAGCGTGTACCGGGTTGTTGTCTTGTTCTGCAGCGGTTGTGGTGAAGGGGAATAGGCCCTCAGTGGTAGGCCTGGTGTCAGTGTGTGTAGGGTCATCGATGGTGGCTCGTTTTTGTCCACGGGTGGTTGTGGTGGGGGAGATCTCAATTGTGGAAAGTGAGAGAGGTGGTGGGGAGGGCGTGTTGATGGGAGTGCTGGGCGTGGTGGATCGTTTTGGTTTCTTTGATGCTGGTGTGCTGGGGGCCTCATTGTGTGCTTCCGGCGCACGGAGAGTTTCAATTGTCTCCAGTGCTGTTGAAAGTCGTGCTTCAAGGTCGCTGATGCGATGGGCCGCCAGAGTGTCAGTCTCTGTCGGCTGCGAAGGTTGGAGTGGGAGATGAGGTTGTGGTTTGCTGGATTGTGGTGGTGTTGGAGATTCGGTGGGTTGCGATTGTGTGTTGTCTGTGTCTGCTTTGACATTTTGCTTGTCCTTTTTGTTGCCGTCGTTGTACTGGTCCTGCAGCTCCTGCAGGTACAACACCAATTCCTTGATAAGGTGTGACATTGCTGGTCGTTTTGCAAGTGTGAGCTTTTCTTGCCAGCAGAATGCAGTGGCCGCTTGGTCCAGATCAATTCTCCTTGCTCGGAGTTGACCCATAAGTTCAGTGGTAAAAACGGCTTCGCTGACGTGTTTGCTGCATGTGAGATGGATGTCGAAGCCATGTGCAGCGTACCGTAGCCAGTACGAGGACCAATTGTGTCGCAAAAATGCGACCAATGGTGCTGTTGCGATTGGCATGCCTGCTGTGCGGTTATGCACTGAATGTGGTGTAGATTGAATGTGTTTGGGGAGGTTGAGGCCAAAAAGCTGCCTGTTGTCCCAATGCTCCGGTGTTTGAACAAAGTCGTTTGGTATCTGGGGATTTGCAGGCGTGGGATTGGGGTGTTGCTGTTGTTGGGTTGCGACGGTGGCTTGAGGTAATGTATGTGACGAAATGCTGGGGTTTCGAGTCGTCATCGGAGATGGACTCACAAATGTGTGTTGGGGAGTGGCAGGTGTGGGGGTTGGCAGTGTGGTGGGTGGAATTGGTCCGGGAAACTGTTGGGGTGGGGGAGGGGGTGGAGGGAAAGGTGGGAACGTGTTGTTGTGGCTGTACGTGTGAGCTGAACCCCAAGTAGTCGGGATTGGTGATGAGGTGTGTGGTGGGATGTTGTGGATCCCTGGTGGTGGGGAGATCGGGTGCAATGGGGTACTGCTGGTCGAGGTTGTTTGTCGCTGCACGGTACTGATTGCTGTACCGATGATGCCTGTTGGCATTGTTGTATGCCACTGAGGCTGTGTCGGCTTGTACATGGTTGCACAGTGGGGCACTACAGTTGCCTGTGACTGCAAAAGCTGCACATGGAACATGCATGAGCAACCTGGTTGGCTTGAGAGTCAACATCAACTTGTGCGAGGCATCCAGCATGCAGCTGCATCGAATCTTCTTTGGCTCAAAAGCGAGGTCGGAGCAAATGCCTGATTGCAAACAACTATGTGTACAGGGATTCAGGCCTGGAAGAAAAAGTACTAGAGAGTTACAGGAAGACACAGAAGAAGAAATCAACATCACTGAATGAGGCCGAATCCAACGATGCTGAAGTGCCCGGAGTGGAATCCCCACTTCTCCGGGGTCCGCACAACACCCTTTCGCCCCACGATGAAGGCTTCTCTGTACATGTCCCGATACGTCATCTTGTAATGCTGATACTTAGTCCGTATTGTCCCGATGACGATCACTCCCTGTTGGCCCTTGGGCCGCCGCGTACATTGATCGGTAACTATATGTACCGTGCTTTCCGACACATCTCCTGGGGTCGCATTCCCGTATATGACGCAAGAGGGAATGGGTGGATAGGACTTGTCGTCGAAGCAATGGCTGACAGAACTTGGGCGGACCAAGTCCTCACGCATTATGCGTGCGGCACTTGCAATGCTCGTGCCGTGTCCGGCGGTGTAGATGTATGTTTCCCCTGGTGGGTCAGTGGCACGAGTGCCGAATGCTCTGCGAGTCTCACCAGCCCACGGGATGAATAACATAGTATGCACGCCGTCCGATATTGGCGTCAGCGTTGCTCCCAATTCGTTGCACGCTGAGCGCGTGCCCGACTGTAATACGGCATGCGCGAATTCGGCTAAAGTCTCCTGCCTGAAATCGCTGTCAGCAGCTATCTCGCCCAAAGTTTTGGCGAGTTTGTGCGCTTCCTCCAAGTCGACAGCGTGGGGTGTCGGCTTTTCATGATCATAAAGCTCAGAGAAAGGCGCCACATCAATCTGTGGTGGTCTGCTCTGTTTGCCCAGTTGTTCGAGGGTTGGCTGACCCGATGGGGCAGCAGTTGTGGATGCATCGAAAGTCGGAGCAGGTGTCCGAACAGAGCTGGGGGGATTGTGCCGAAGCTGTTGGCGCGAGGATGTGCCCTGGCTTGTTGGGGGCTGCTGTTGTGCTGCTTGGCTGCCCTTGATGCGGAGGGCGATGCGCTGAACCTGCGAAGCCAATGTTTTTTGTGGGACCTTGGGTGGGGTAGGTGGCCTTTGACGTGGCTGTGTGGCTCTGTAATGCCACTTGTTGGCATCATCATCACGCACTGTAGAATAGCTGCGGAGCACAACCGAGGTCCGAGGAGGTGTCGATGAAGCACGCCTGGTGTCCCTGCGAGAACGGCTTCTGCGAGTGTCGCGGGATCGATGGTGTCTGCGTCGGCGGTGCTGTCTGCCGCTGCTTGCAGGTCGTGCTCGGCTGCGCGTGTGTCGACGGCGTCTAGTGCTCACGGTGCGAGTTCTGCTGCGTGTGGGTGAATGCCGTCGTCTGCGTGGCAGCGGAGGGTGATGGGGAGAAGTACGGGCTGCGAGCTGGTCAGTGTCTGCCGATCCCGTATCTGGGGGTGGTTGTGCGGGTGGCACTGTATTGACGGAAGGGGTGTTGGCTGTGTTTGTTGGTTGTTGTTGTTGGGGCGTCATTGCCGGTGTCTGCGGGGCAGTGTGTGCAGCATCGGCAGTGGGAACACTGGTGGGGTGGGGTTGTGGAGCTTGTTGAATTGTTGTTGGCGGCGGTATGTGGGATTGTTGAATGGGTTGTGTGGGAGGGATGTTGCAAGGTGCAAGTTGGGGTTGTGGGGCAGGTGGTGTAAAAGGAAAGTTGAATGTGGTAGGTTGGGCCTGATGCTGTGTCGAAGCAGATGGGCTCATGGGAAAAGCTGTTGGATGGGTAGGCAAAAGAGCAGGGTTCATGAACGGTGTGGGGTGTTGTGACATGAATTGCTGGGGTGGAGGTTGTTGTGGCATCTGGGGTTGTGGTGTGCTGAGATGTGCGTAGATCGTCGGATGCTGTGGAATAGGAGCGGTGTGTCCACACGGCATCATGGGGAAGCCGTGTGTTTGCTCAAGAGGAATCGTAGTGGGTTGTGTCGGCAGTGTGGGCTGCTGAGTGGCAGCAATGCCGGTTGGCATCATTGCTGGGTAGCTTTGAGACTGCGGTACCCAGGTGTTCTGGTGAAATTGATTAAGCACCGGTCGGGCTGTTGGTGCATATGGTGTTGCTGGTGGCTGCGCGGCAAAATAATCCGGCCACATAGCTGCAACGAAGCGGGTGAAACACACACAGTTGCACAAGCAAAGTGCAGGCTGTCCTGATTGTCCCTGCTGGACTGATTTGAGAGGTCGTAGACGGAGAGAAGGAAGGTAGAGGGCCGAGTACTCTCCGGAGAGAGCGCTGCTTCACTTGCTGTAGACATCTTTACCACGTCTGCACTCATGTCAGATGCACATGCCCTTGCAGTCCCTGAGGAATAAAGAAGTGGAAAAATACGGGGCAGACTAGAGAGGTAGCACCTGCTCACTAGACGCACTTTACTGCATTAGCCGTTCCTTACTGCACCTGCACTCATGTCAGACTCACATGCAAGCATCAGAGAGAGAGAGATAAAGTAGCATCTGGAGAAACTGAACGATCTGAACGAAGGCTGAACACCCGGTTCATCACCGGTCTCCCCGGAGGGTCACCACGGCGCCATGACGGAAAGCCGTTGCTCTGGAGTCTCATAGACCCACGCTGATCACACTGATGGATTCGGCCAAGAGTACGAGTGCAAGAGGAAAAAGAGAGGCATGTTGTTCAAGTTGTAAAAGCTTGTCAGATTGTGGCAACCGTACAGCTTGTTTGTTGTCAAATCAACCGCCAAAAGTGGTAACTGAAAACTCTCTAATCTTGGCACAGGGGCCTTCTAATCGGGCTGGCACAGGGGCCCCAGCTCAAGGTTTTGCAGGTACGCCGAGTTGATCAGACTCGGTATCCCATGACTGTGGTAGCTTCGTTGAGTGCGGTCCCACAGCCATGCCGCACTCCCCTGCAACATTTGATTCGGTAAATGTCAAATGTCTGATTGAGTTGCAAAGCAAAAATTGCAAACAGTGTAGGAGTGACCCTCTGCTCCCATGTGCTAGGGAGGTTCACACACACACACACACACACACACACACACACACACACACACACCACACACACACACACACACACACACACACACACACACACACACACACACACACACACACACACACACACACACACACACACACACACACACACACACACACACACACACACACAACACACACACACACACACACACACACACACACACACACACACACACACACACACACTCACACACACACTCACACACTCACACACACACACACACTCACACACTCACACACACACACTCACACACACTCACACACACTCACACACTCACACACCACACACAACACTCACACACTCACACTCACACACTCACACACACTCACACACTCACACACTCACACACTCACACACTCACACACTCACACACACTACACACAGACACACACAGACACACACACACTCACACACACTCACACACACTCACACACACTCACACACACTCACACACACTCACACACACTCACACACACTCACACACACTCACACACACTCACACACTCACACACTCACACACTCACACACTCACACACTCACTCACTCACGCACCTCACGCACCTCACGCACCTCACGCACCTCACGCACTCACCCACGCACTCACCCACGCACTCACCCACGCACTCACCCACGCACTCACCCACGCACTCACCCACGCACTCACCCACGCACTCACCCACTCACACACTCACACACTCACACACTCACTCACTCACTCACTCACTCACTCGCACATACAAAAGAAGTCTCGAAGGAACTTCCTGCAAAGCACATGGGGTTCGGCCCTGACCTCCTCTCCATCCGACCGGGCCATCCATCCACCAAGGCACGCGAACACAACTTCCATCTTGAGCTCCGAAGCCTTGGGTTTCGGCGGCGTTTACATTTCGGGTGTATATGCTCAGTCGGTTTCGCATGGTTCAACGAGGCGACGGCAGGTTCCAGCTCCGTCAGAGTATCCTTACTGTTCAGGCTTATAGTAATTGTACCGTGCAGATAGCCTTCAACGACCAATTTAACAAACGGATCCTGCCTCGGACTCTCTGGCTTCACGATCTCAGGCGTAAGATCTTCGAGTTCTAACGTCTGCTCTGGAAATCCGAACTGCAGGAAAGCTGTTCGCGCAAATTTCGAAGCTCATCGCTCGCCCCGATCATCCCCGGTCCTTATCGATGACCCTTCTAAGATATCTTGATGAAAGTGAGGGTGCAGCCAGCTCCAAACCAATAGCCCCCTGCAAGGCCGGGTCCTTGAACCTCCTATCTGGTCCTATTTCGCTTCATGTGGTCAGCCCTTTGATGGCCTCTTCCAGATGTAAACCGCTCCGGATGGTCGCGAAGATTTCATCGCGAAGTTCCTGCAAAATTCATGTTGAAACTCATGTCTGAGAATTTGAGGTAGGGCCCTTGCACCTTGGGACATACTTGCTCGTCACTTTTGTGCAATCCCATCGGCTTCTCCTGCATGAGAGTCCGGCGCTGATTCTTCCATTGAGGGTCCTTCGGTGGAATCCCGTGCAAGAGGCCATCGCCTCAACAAACGATGCGGGAACAAACGCATTTAAACCGTCACAAGAACCCGCTTGTGCTGGCATCCATGCTTTCACCTGGGGCATCGGATAGCTCACAAAGTGTAATGTGACTTCGCAGCCTCCAAACCCGAAGTATCTCCACCGAACAGCAGTTGCAAACTCATGCTAAATTAATCAGTCGATGACTTACAAACCATGCCACAACATGAGGGAAATCGATGCTGTTGGTCGGGAATGTGCAGAATCCTGTCTGGTTTCCTTTGTCTTCGATGCAAACCTGGATACATCCTCAGTTCATGAACCCCGACTAGCGGAACATTCGCGAACACATCCAGACTCCAAGGACAGTGTTTAAATTCGTATTTCGGCCAGCACGTCTCAAGGCCGAGATTCGCCAACGGGGTCCAGCTTCGCGGTAGCGCTCCTGGCCAGGTCCAAAACTCTGAGACTCTTGCCGCATGTGCGGCCTGCTTCGGAAGGTTTCAGCGCATTCCGCGCACTGTCCGTCCAGACTGATCATGTTTTTCCGCACGCAAGCATGAGAGAGGCATGATGGTTGAGGTCATCAATGTCAGCATTGATGAACTGCACGATTTCTCGTATGCCGAACTATCTGGAGCGCGTCTCCTGAAATGTGAGGAAATCTCATCCCCAGCTACATGGTTGGACTGAACACGGCTATAGGTCCACCACGCTATCGCTTCTTCAATGAAAGTTGTCACCTTGAACTCTTCGGAAAAAAGCATTCAGAAGCATTCTGCGAAGCGAAGAATGTGTAGCCGCACACCCTAACAGTGACTTCAAGAGCATCCTCGAAAAGTTTGTCCACGTGAGTCACAAGCACCTGAGTTTAGCTCGGCTCCTTAGGTTGAGAATACTTCATGTCTTCGTGCAGCTACAGTAAGCAGCCATCAGGCAAAAGCAGCTCTGACACTGCAAGTTTAATTACTCACGGCACACTGCCCGGAACAACTTGACTGTTGCAGATCTTTTCTGGTGACAAGAAGCCAGCGGAGGCCGCATGGTAGCTTGCATCAGCGAAAGGACCTGGAACACTGAGTGGGGTTGGATCACTGATGCGGCTTGTTTCAGTTTGTGAATGTGGCAAGATTGCGTTTGTCCCTATCACCAAGGAAGGAGTCTTACAGGTCCTGCATAGCCTGCGGCTCTTTGACTAATGGGATACGCCGAGAAACGAATTCCTCAGCCTCGTTCCGGGTATGGCGACCGGCGCGCAGAACCCAGATCAACTGCACCTAGAAGAGTTCAGCGAAGAGTGCGGGACAAATAGGGTTCGACTGTAAGTTGTCATATCAAGTCGGAATCTGTTGAACGTCCAAGAACTTTGTGACACTGAACATTGTTGCTTGTTCTGCTGGGTCATCGCACCTGGAACGAGGTGACGCCCAAATGCTGCTTGCTAGCTGCTAGCTTGCGGAGTCATCGGACAGGAAGTGCACGTACCGAAGGCCGTCAGCTGCCATTGCAACTTCTTGAAGGCACTGCAGTTCCTGGCAGGCGTGTCCTGGACAGCTGCCCAACATGTCCAATGAGTACGATTAGCCTCGACATAGGTTTGCGCATCCAAACATACCTTGTGCTAGCGCAACCCAAAAAGGCATGTGCGATGACAAACGGTCAGTAGTCTCCGGTCTTGCAGCAGGTAAGCTCATGTTCACACCAGCCTCGAACACACAACGGCAATGTTTCGGAGGATGAGGAGAGACAGCAGGGATGACATCCCTACGCTTTGCACCCCCCCCCCCCCCCCCCCCCCCAACCTTTCCGATTTCCAGGATCACAGGGGAGCGATCTCTGCCCCTGCACTAGCGTGCCCGCTTAAAGTGGGCATAGAAATACCTTCATCGAGCACAAAGATTTCACTGTTGGGTGGGAGAGAAGCCACTCCCGAAAGCAAACATACAACCATGCGACAGGTCTCAAAGCTCTCTCCACTTAGTGTTGGAGGCTCGGTTTGAGCGTTCCTCTCTCTCATGCCAGCGCGCAGCAATCCTTTGCTGTTTTCCTGGGCATACTTCTGGACCAGGAGCAGAGGCATCACCCGGCCAAAAAACACAACTCGGCAGCAAAGCCATGCTCTCTCAGCAATAGCCGAACTGCAAGAGGAGGCCTTGCCGTGTCCACACTCATCGTGTCAGTATAGCTCTCGCAGAAATCCGTGTAGCCGGGAGCTCCAAGCAGAGAGAAAGCGACGACGGAAGCTGTCAGCATGAGCGGGACGAGAGGTTGCTCTGATGGAAGCAATGGGAGCACGAACACACGTCAGAGTCCGACGGGGCAGCGGAGGCGCAGAATAAAGGATGCCAAGGCAACCGCATGAGTCCGAGAGTTTTGCCTTGTGCTTTGCAGCAATACTGACGAGACAGGCAGACAAAGGATACGGAAGTTTGATACACGTCCTGGGGCCGCGCCAGTGCAAAACTCAAGTCAAATTTCTGATCTTTGTCAACAGCATGCGAACCCCGACGTGTTGATGCCGGTCAAGACGTCGCGATCATACTGCTGTGGCACTTACAGGGTGACAGGGGTGTTTGAGAAAACAAGGGGCCTACGGAAACCGGGATATGAGGATCAACACAGCACGTATGACTCTTACTCACCCCTGACTTACTGCGCCCCCTCCCCAAACACACATCAACTTGACCACCGGGGCAAAGACGTTGCGTGCTAACGATCGACCCACATGGAGGAGCAGTCGGCACATGTCGTTTCCTTGGTCGGGGTGGATGCGCAGATGCGGGTTTATGCAGTCCATATAGGGCCTATGGCCTGTAATTAGGAAGAAGAAAGACGTAAGTATGTACTTGTACATAGATACAGATGAACTTATTATGAAGCTGCCTCGAGACCAGTTTGTTAGATTCAGTCAAGACAGCATCTCACCGTTGGATACTTCGTGACCATGATTGGATATCATCACCTTATCGTGCCAACATCTTCATGGACTATCTGGCGCAGTGTTGCAAGCGAGACCGGTGAATGTCGCACTGTTTTGTCGAAATCTCAAATGGTATCAAATGGGGTATAAGTCGACTATGATGTGACAATGTGATGGTTGATTCTCGATGCGCTGACTTCGAAGGCACGGTATACACACATCTACACAGACATACGTGCCTGAACATATATATATATATATATATATATATACATACATACGCAAACACACACGCACACACATGCGTAACTGTATGTATGTGTGTGGCTGTATGTACCGGCATGTAACTGGACACAGCTGTATGTTATGTATGTAGCTGCATGCACAATTGTATGTATTTAGGTGTGCATACATGTATGCATGCATGCACGGACGTACCTATGCATGTAGGTACCTATGTGCAGACTCCTCTGCAAACGGCTCTTCATGTTGTAGCCCTCAGTTTTCGTGATTTTAAGTCAGTTGTTCATACGAATCTCATGCGACTTGCTTGTCACAAAGCAGGGCGCAATGCAGTGTGACGTGTGAAAGGCACAGCAGAATACATGGGAAAGGGCAGAGCAGAGAAATCGCAGCTTGCTCGCATCAGCGTGTCGCAACTCGTTCGAGTGATTTCTAGTGAGACCAGCCCAATGCGGCCTGAAGCGCTCAGCGCTACGACCAACGACCCCATGTTCTGCGACGAACGCGAACCAGGACGAGGGCAGAACAGCACAGGCGTCTCGCTGCAGGCGCAGCTGACTAATCCTGGCTGTATTGGTCTTGCATGGCCGTGCCAATCTGCCGCAGAAGTTCAGAAAACATCGCATCTCGCGATGATGAGAGTCCGCAAGCTTGCCGGCAGACAAACAAAGCCGACAAAGCCGCGTACATGCAAAGAACTGAATTGTCAGGCGTGCAGTAGTGCTACAGGACCGTCTTCACATGTCTGCATCCAGTTCAACATGGACATAGACTGATGGAGCCGAGGCTGTAGTTTACCAGCTCTTTGTAACATGATCAGCTTAGGCTTCGAGCATCACATGCTGAGGATAATATAGGCGCGTCACAGACCTTCGCACGTGTACTTGTAGTTTTCTTTGGACTTTCTTGACTGCGACTTTCAGGTTTCGATTCTCGCGGATGCAACTCACGAAGATGCTTTGCAACACAAAGCACCATATCTCGAGTGTCGTGAAAGCCTGCCGTACACAGTCTCCGGAATGCATTTAAGCTTGCGTCCAAGGCCCAAAATCGAAGGAAAGCATAAAGCAGTCGCATTTGTAAACCGGGGCTGATCGTCTTGCAAAGCCACTATACAAGAGCGCTCTCGTTGTGCGATTGTGCCCTAATTTATTCAAAATCGGGCAGGCTTTGGCACTCGAGATCTCCAGCAGCCGGTCTGATTCACTCGTGGCCCAACTCCTCCTCGAGTTCCTCGATGCGGCGTTGAAGCGCGATGATCCTCGGCTTCTACACAGAACCAGCTTGACTCAACTGTGTGCCTGCATGCCTGGTTAGCAGATTCTGTCGCCAGGAGGGCAAAACGGTACCGGATGTTGCAACGGCTTTCGCGGGCCCCACTGGTCCGCAAAAATCCCGAGCAACTGTCCCGATTGCCGAGAGAGCATTTATCTTTCCTCTCGAGTTAAAGTGAATTCACGGATTCCGATCCCAATCCTCCGATGCACCACATTTGTCTCCCAAAGCTCTAACTTCCTTGGCAGCATGTAGAATCCTGTTGCATTGCTCATGGGACTCACAGCTTCGTCTCATCTGAAAGATTCTGTAAGAGAACGGATGGAACAATGCCTCGCTGATTAGGCCCAGGTGCTGTTGGTGAACAGATGTCTTCTCGCCCTTAAGAGCGGTCACCTCCAACGGGCCCCAAAACCCCCAACAAAGTTCCTCAGCTTTGTGAAAAAGTTAGATCTTGCCTGTTGCTGTAGACGGACATTCTCTGCTTCTTGCAGCTTCTGAGACACCTGCAGGAACTTTGGCACTGGGCCGCATGCTTCGTCAGGGGCAAGGCAACATGTTTGTCAAAGTTCCTATACTCCTGCAACCAAGCGGGAAACCTCCAATCCAGGCTTCTTCTGTTTTGTGTGCGTGGTGTGCGTGCGTGCACACCTCTGCGGGTGGGTGGTCGCGGGAGCTGGGGATGGGGTGAGGTTGGGTCAGCGGGTCTGTGTTTATGTCACAAGGGATGTCAAACAGACGACCCAGGTTCATGTCGCTCCTGGGCCAGGGTACAACTTTTTCCGTAATACTTTGTTGTCATAGTTTACATAGCTGTTTTGGCTGCATTGCTCTGCATGACGCGTTGGTTTTGCTGCCCCTCACGGCGAGGCAGTTCACGGTGCAGTTGGAGCTTTATCCGAATTCGCTTGGTTGATCTGCCACATCAAGAACCCAGCTGCATCTTGACATAGCATGGCACGCCGACGCTACCCAATTGATTCGGGTGTTTCGGCGGTGCTAAGCTGTGGTTGAGGGCAGTTGGCAATACGTCAGGCGTTTGGCAGCGATTAGCGATATTTCTCCTTGCGATTTCAAGACTTCGGTCCAACAGGATGAGCCGCAACACACATGTTACATGATCATGGTGCAACTCGATAGTGGCTGACGCTCATGTATGGGCTCGTCAAATCAGAAAAAGCACTACTTTGAGAAGCTTTTGCTGCTACTCCTCTCAAAGCTCCATGACAGGTGCCTACTTGCAGAATGTGCCAAGAATAGACAGGCTTTCGGAACCCCTGGCAGGACGCGGCCACCACGGGACCCATCGCACAACTGCACATGATGCGACAGGAATCCTGCCCCGCCACCCTCATACGGAACAATCCGCAACCTCACCAAGAAACACGAGGGAACGAGATCACAAAAAGTGTACGGTCTCCCGACAGGAACTAGAGCATGCAAGCTCTGATCACGGTGTGCCGGCAGCAATTCCTGTAACTCGGAGACTCCAATCGGCGCTGGATTGCTGGATGTCATGCAGTCAATCTTTTGCTGACATCCCTGTTCCACAACCGCAGCGGACAAATGATAATCCTCGCCTCGAACTCTTGCATCATGCGTTGGATGTCAGCCCCGAAGTACCGCTTCACATCGTTCAGCTGGGACTGCATGCCTCCATTGAAGACATCATGCGAAGCATTGGCGGGAAGATGCTCGAACATGCCATAGCATGGGGAGTGGCAACTTACTGCTTGCATCAATCTTCGTTTGCTGTACTGGGGAGAGCCCAGCTCGAACATGGAATACCATCCGGTCCGAAGTGCCGCTGGTGGAGTTCGAGTTTCCCGCTTTGATGCTGTGCACCTCGGATGACTTGCTACGTCAGTGGATGCCCTCTCGACTTCCGGGCTTCGGGTGCAAATTGCTCTCAGCCTGTAGCGAAACAAGAGTATCCCAAGATGTCCAAGCGATCACAGCTTTTGTGGGAGATGTTTGGAAGCACAGGCAATGGAGCATTGAGACATTGAGGCCGCAATTCCATGATCTGTCTGTTCACCCACTACCTGCAGGGTTTCCGGGATGAGCCCTGATCAAGCCCAGGGACCCGGGAGCAGCGAGAACTTAAGTGCGAATGTCGCTTCTGCTTCTCTGGTTGCTGCACATTTCGAAAGCCTTCCTGCTGATTCTTTTGCCTCCTGGCTGTTTTTTTTCCTTTGCTCCTGCTTGGTTGTGCCTTAAGCTCTTTCCATTCTTTCTGCCAATACCAAGCCCCCTGCCACAAAATTCGGTCAGGCGAAAAATTCATTTACTATCCCGCGTTCATTGCAATATTCCATTCCTCGGTGCCTCTTTCAAACGACTGTACACATTGCAGTGCGCACACCCTGCAGTCCTGAATTTCTGTGGTTGCTGTCGCCTGCAGTCCACCAGCCTCTGCTCAGTTCTACTTTCCTGCAGCTTCGACACGGCGCCTGCAGAATTTTAAGGGGACCTTTGATCATAGGAGGAGGGGAACGCAGCCAATCGTCATGCCAAGGCGCATGTCCTTTTTCGATGCCCAAAGCCTCGTTCTGGGACTGGAGGGTCGTGGCCAAGTCGTGCACCTTTCCGTTGTGTAGTTTTGATGTTGTACAGACTGCGAAGCGGCTGGTGCACTCTTGTCAGGCGGCCTCTCGGGCTTTGTTGAGAAATCCGTCTTGAAAGAAGCCTTGCGGACTCCGAAGCAGGTGCGGGCCTTGCCCTTCATGCCGGTTGGCTTCCGGGAAGCACCTCGCTCTAGAGCGGCCGGATTACCCAACCCATTAAGGACTCTGGCGAAGCTGCCGCTGGGTGTCCAAACAGTTTTATGGGTAGATGCCGCCATTTGCAGGGGCAATGATACACACTACAGTACCTGTGGAACTTGCTCACTAGAGCTCTTCTCGGTGAGCTCTGTGTCAAGTTTTGAAACTTCGAGGCTCGAACTGTAAGTTTAACAGGGAACCTCTATGCTTAGTCTTGCTCCTGTTGGAATGGCAGTCCGTTGTTTGGCAAGTTGGTCCGACGCCTTCAGAGCAGAGCACAGCTTGGACTGAAGCCTTGCGCCCTATTTTAAACCCTTGTAAACCGCCCGGCTACATAAACCCTAAACCCCTATCACTTCAAAGGTGCGGTACATCATCTGGGAACAAGCTTTTATATTATGATCGAATCTCCAAAAGCAAGTCCAGCTGTGTTTCTCGATGAACTTGACCGTACAAAATAAGCTCTGACTCACTGCGACCCCACTCCAGCCGAGCTTCTCATGATGCTGTCGGTCCTCAGATAGAGCCGTCTGGCGAGGTTGCCACTTCATTCATGCTCACACTAATCAATCCATACAACCCTCCTTAATCTACCCTAGTGCCCCTCTGTCTATACCAGTACGTATCAGCTGAATAGCTCATCAGAACGGACCGGCCGAGCAGCAATCATCGCCCGCCGCTCAACGACTCTTTCCACGTGGACAAGTAGCAATGCAATTGCTGCACCCAGAAAGTAAAGAGCTGGGGCACTAACTTCTTACATCGTGACGCAACGAGTCCTTTGACGTGGGATCTCTTGATGTGCTAAGGGCTTCGATTCGCTTCTACGTAATGCAGGAAAGAAATGGAGCGGAGTAAGCAGGATTAAGCAGGCTCCCGTGCACAGTACTCGCACAGCGAGCTGGGGTGTGCACAACTCATAAGCACGCTCTCCCTTATATTGATGAAGAAAACAAGGGACGAGGCTCCCACAATCCCTACCGCCTTGAAGCTGCGCTTGCACGACAAGCACTTCCGGTTGCATTTTGTGTAAACCCTTTCCGTCAGGAATCCCACCCGGACGGGAATGTCAAGCCCTAGGACACCACTTGCAACGCTCTAGCTCAACAGTGGTGCAGGCTGCAGGCGTTGGCTGCATCATTTCTGAAGAGCTAACAACTAGCATCCGCATGTGCGCATTGGCGTGCAGTGTGCAGGCGATAAGGTGGCAGGATATTACAGCTGGTGTCTTCAGACCACGTGCATCCAAGGTTCATTGTCGTGGTTCAGGACAAGCAGTTGGGCACAGGACTCTGCAAAGCGGGCGCACGCTTCGAGCCAAAAGGCTCCAGCATGTTGTGCTCTGCAGACTGGGCAGGCAGGGCTTACTTGAACGGAGGTCGTTTCTTAGTCTTGCTCTTGGTGCATGCACTTCGCTTGATCATACAAAGGCTTTGCTGGTGACTCGGTCTATGGGCCGAGAACTCAAGCCCGGTTACAATGGATTGTGAACATCAGCCGCCCACTGTTGCAGAAAGGTTCCAAAAGATCTCGAATGCTATCTTCATTTCTTTCGCCCAGAGGCGGTGGAGTTGCGTGCCATCACCGAAGCCCGGCATGTCGACAAGATACACAGGCCTGTGATCATATTCGCCAGGCGGCATAGGAACGACTCACGATGATGCGTGCAATGCGGCTGCAATTGAAACATTACTCAAAGTACGTGGCAAGACTTCAATCGCAAGACAGATTCCCAGGCCTGAAACGCAGGTCCGCGTCAGGATGCAGAGCGCAAAGCACTTCGTCCGTCCGCCCCTCCTGTCGAGAATGGGGACCGTTAGGGCTCTTCTTGCAAGTGAGAGAGCACGTCCCGAGCAAACTCCGGGTGCCACTGCCGTCAGGGCAGCCATGCCAGCTTGACGGTGCTGAGACCTATGCAGCCTGAAGGGGCCTAGCTCGAACACAAAAAAAGAGAAAAGGTAACATGCCGTTCGAAAGGGATTGGGCAAGTTGAGAAGGGTAGCACGCTGTTCTTCAAGAGCTGTGGCACTGTGAGAACAAGCGGCGACATGTGACATGTTCTGCACGGAACAGCAGTGCTGCCAAAGCGGAGCAAGCCGATTTTCACAAAATCTGCAGGCCAATCGAAACAGACTGGAGACTGGGCAAATTGGGAAAGGAGAGCGAGCCTTCTGAAAGGAACCATGGCGAAGTGGTGTAAACCCTTTCAGAAGCGGAGGTTTATAAGCCGTTCGAACGAGACTCTGGCATTCGAACCTGTTTAGTACGTGGCTTCATTGAAACCGAGGACCTAGCTCATTCCGTGAAGTGCCGGTCGAAACCTAACTTAAATCCCCCAGCTGTCGCTCCTGAACCATATGTTCCTCCTGCGGTGTTAGAGGCTTGAATGAAGACACCGCCGTTGACTCCCGGAGGCTTGGAAGCAACTGTTGGCTTTCAGCCCATCAGAAGCCAAAAGGACGTGTGCAACAGCCCAGCAGCAATCAAGAACCCTCAGGGCTGGAGCGGTTTGAGGCTCTTCTGGGCAGCAAGCACTGATTCATTCAGTGAAGTCGTATCGGTTTCGTAAGCTTGGGCAAGACATTCACCTGCCCTGCCTCTGAGAGGCCAGCGCTCAAATGCGAGAGGCCAAACACCTGCAGAGGCTTCGACAGCGGACTTTAGCTTCGAAGCGGCGATTCCTCTTTTCTCAAGCGAGGCTCAACCTTCAGTGAGCGGCTGGCCTCCCGAAACAACGTGGTCTTGCCGGTGTCAGGTGAACCCGCAGTGACCAGCAAATGCACTCTGGCCTAGGTGGATCGCTGCTCGGCTTGATAGTCGGGATAGAATTAGAATTCAGAAGAACAACAACTGCGACACATCAGTAGTGTGCCTCGTGCAGGTCAGCTGGCTGCATGAACCAGCACTCAGGAAGTGCACCATTCACGGGGAAAGCGCCGACCGGACTTGGAAGGCATTATTTGGCTATCCTGCTTTTGCCACCAATCCTGATCGAACCCCTACGTGAAGCTCACCCTGCTGCCCCAACTCGATTTCCACGACGGTTCTCTTGCAGAGCACATCTGCTGCTCGGTGAACGTCGCGCAGGAGCTGTCTCGTGTGCTTTTTGCAATCTGTTCCAGTCTCTGAGCTTGGACATGAGCACATCCGGCCACTGTCTGGGCAGCAATGACTTCTGCACCTCTTCGCGTTCGTCAAGGATCCCGCCAAGTCTTGAAGAAGGGCTGAGCGCTTCAGCTGCTTGGGCTGCAATGCTGACGTGGTACGGAAGAACAAGTACCAGAAGAGCTCAGAAGTGCGGTCTAACGAGACCCCTTTTCTCGAGACCACACCGCATAGGAATCTAGGAGACTTGCACCCTATATGCTTGAAGCTCTTGGCGGTGTAAGAGAAGGTCGGAGATGTTGCCCGCAAAGCCCACTACATAAAACAACTGACGACGGCTTTACCCGGCTCAGATGGCCTGTTTGCCAATGTGCGCTAGGGAACCTCTGGAAGGGGAAGCCAGGAAACCGAAGAAGAGTGCCCCAAACCGAACTCCGCGCATGTCGAAATTGCAGGCTCGGGAGCCAAATGAAGCCGCATCAGCGTGAGCAGTGCCAAGGCTCGATCCCCTGCCTTTGGTACAGATCAAAAGCTCAGTCGCGTCAGTCATGTCACAGCTAAATCTCCGCTTTTTGTCCCTTACCCTTCCCGGCTCGTTGTCGTAGGGAGGACGACCAGGGACTGCCGTCTGGTCTTGCCTTACTTGTTCTTACCTGTGCTTGCATGTGCTACAAGAGTCCATTAGCCGGCTCTAGCCCCTGTGGACTTAGGCTTACGGCATCGTGTTGACAAAGCTTCTTTCGAGGCAGCCGGAGATATCATCGTGAACGAGAGTGCTTTGTAAGGGTTTCGGGCTTTATTGCAACAAGGCCCAAGTTACATGTGCATCTCTTGGATGCCTTTGCAGAGCCGCCTGCAAAGGGCTTCCAGGGTCCGCCATATCATGCAATATCAAGTGAGTCAGCCGGTAACTAAGCGCGTTGAACCTGTACATCCTAATGTGGATATGTATTATTGTGTCTGTGTATATACACACATACCTACCGGCGCTCTTCCATGTACACTCCTGTATCCCATCGCAACCCCGCAAAAGCCATGCTACAAACAAAGCACTCATCAAGCAAACTCGTGCCGCTCTGGTCGGTGCTGGCAGATGGGCTCTCAAGCGCTTGTCGCCTCGTCGCAGTCATCGTTCCGTGCGAGGGTCCCTTCCTGACTCTGGAAAGGGCTGATAGGACCAAACAGGAGGGCTACAGCTCTTTGCCAAGGGTGCGCTTTGACACCTTTCGCTCGTCGAAGGCTCATTGTATGTGCAAGGATTGGTTGAGCAACAGTCGCGTGACCTCTCCTCTTCCACTAAACTCGTGCCTGCTTCACCATAACCTCAAAAGCCAGTGAAAGGCAAGCCCCACTGCATGAGCTTTGAGCACATGTCATTGCTTGCCGCGGCACTGCTCTGTTTGAAATCCGATCCCGAACCAGCTGAGAAAACAGAACGACAGATCAACCAAGCGTAGTCCAGATGTTTCAAGGCAGCAGCCCACTTTCTGCGGAATTCCAAATCGCAACCCAGGCCGGAGCACATCCAGCTGCTCGCAACAGGAGCGGAAGCTGTGCCAAGCATTCCTCGTGGGGCGACTGTGTGGCGTCGAAGCTTCGAGTGGTTTCGGGCCACAGGAGATGCAGGAGGCAAGCACAGCGACCACCGCACCGTTGCGATGTGGCGCGGGATTGAAACAAATCAAACCAGCCCTCAAATACAGTTGTCAACGCCCTGACTCAAATCTTCGGTATGATTTTCATGAGAGTTGAAACCCCAAGCTACACAACTGCAGCTGCACGCTGGCCGCCGCTGGCCTGAATCCCAAAACCCCTGAACCATGACATTCAGATTAGATTTCAAGCTCAGCGGCCCGTGGGCGCCTCCAGCTCGCCACGGACCCTCAAAGGCTTCGCAAACACGAGGGTCACCGCAAAGGAGGCCACCAGCCTGAAGAAGAAGAAGCCAGTGCCCCTTGCAATCAGTGGTGCGCAGCTACAAACTCACCCGAATCCTGGATTGGCAATCTGTAACCCCGACATCTTGCGCCAAGGCAAGATTAACAACCAGCTTCGAAAAATGGGACTGCATGTTGAATAAAGTCAAGGGCCCCGAGCAGTCATGTGGTCGCACTGCCAGGCTGGCTGGCCCAGGACCAAATTTAGGGACAGAGCAGCAGGGCAGGCCCCCAAAGCACAAACGCATCATGTTTCACGCCCCGCGAAGACACAGGGACGACCAGAGAGCCCAAATGCACCCGCCCCAGATTCTCTGAAAGCAAGGCTCCCAAGACATGTGTGTGTGTGTGTTGGTTGGGAAGCCTGGAGTATCAGAAGGCAGCCGCGGCAAATGCCTCTCTGAGCCCTCGACCATGGCAGACAAACCCATCAGCTTGGCGAAGAGCAGCACGCGCTGCGCCGGACCCGCAGAATCCCGATAGACCTCCGCTCGTGATCTTCCCAGTGGGAGATCTTTGGAATCAATCTGAACTGGACCCTGACAGACCCCGCTACAGAGTGTGCTACTTGGTAACTTGGGATTCCGAAGTTACGGCCAAAATCTTTGACAAGTGATTCTGTTCCGAGCAGGTTCGCCGGAAAGAGCAAACATCCCAGCAACCTGCCCCATCAAGTCTGACTCCAGTCTTCATTCAAGCCGCCTTGAGGATAGCAGGTGTGGCCTGGCAAAGGCGATCAAAGCCCCAAGCCATGAGGGATTCGGGTCTTGTCTATGATCGTCTTTGTCATACCAGGGGCCAGGGAGTTTCAATGACTTCAATGTGTCTTTGGTTCGTGGCACACGGCAACCGCTGTCAAAACATTCCATGCCAACCCCTGCACGACGACAGCAAAAGAACTCTGTGCCCGTTTGTCGGCTTCATCTGGGATCGGGACATTCTGAAGAATCTGCAGACTGGTGGCTCGCAAAGCTCGGACAGGATCGTGTGCTAGGTATCCTTGGCAGAAAATGCGTTTCAACTTGCGCTTGGTCAACTTGGAACGCTCGTTATGTAGCACATTTTCGGTGCTGCATTGGTTTCCAGCAGGAACTCAAACCCAGTCGCAGGGGCGGTCGAGAGGTGGGACCGGGGTGATCGAAACGATCTTGTACAGATGCACCCTTTCAGACGCAGGATGTAATGGATTTTCGCTATCGGTGGTGCGATCGCAGCAGTGACAAATGTCTTCGTTCGTAACCCCGGCAGGGGCTGAGCTGTCTTGGAACAGAAGACACCAAGGATCGCAAAAATGCCTCTGGGTCTGACAACGTCTCCAGGCGCACAGCTCGCGCCTGCGCCGTGGACTGATCTCGCTTGGGGCCTAGGCCTTGAGGGTCTGAAGTTCAGGATTGGTGGATCGAGGCAATCGCCAGAAATCGGGTGTGCCCGATGCTTTCTAAAAATCTGTCTCCGACTTTGGCAACTTGCTCAACCTGTGTGGTTCTTAACTACCTCCGCCGCCCTGGCCCTTAATTCAAACACATAGCACCAAGCCTGTTCCCTTGCGCAGCCCACAGCAGCATGTCGAAGTGCTTCAAGCTCTTCGGCCTCCACACTTGAGGTGTTGGCAATTGGGCTGCAAACAAGAGGGCTTGCAAGCCACCAAAGTCAAGTGGAAGCAGTGCTTTCGCCGTAGCTCGAGGGACCATGTGAAAGAATGGATGCAAACCTCGGCTGGCGCTGTTGCGCCTGGCGGCAGAACTGCTGGTCCATGGCTTCCTTAGAAGCTGTGCGGGCAAAGACTGCTCGTGATTGATGTTTGCATGAAGCATGGCATGTACAGAACATGGCCACCGATTCCCCAAGATGCAGCCTCCTGTTGCAAAGAGCCACTCGGGCAAATGCAAAGGCGCTTAAGCAGACATATGACATAAGCAGACATTCATGAGCAAAACCCAGGGTCGCGGCAAAGCCTGCCGGCAATGCAACATGAGCGGCAGCAAAACCCAGAGTCGTGTTCCGTACCGCACCCACGTACTGCCACTGGGGCAGTAAGGCACATTATCCATGCCGGCCCCCTCGAGTTTCCTAATTCCTGCATCTGCCGTCTGGATTGTCATCTCTTTTCTCGTTCGGGATGTGGAGTTGAAGGCTTCTTTTGCCTTCGAAGAGCTGCAACAGCATGCGCGGCAGGATCGATCTTCATGTCTCGGTGGTGTTTACTCTTTACAACGGGAAGCAGCAGCCGGAAGAAACCAACAGGGCGAGGCCAATGGAGCATTCCTGGACCCCTGCCCGGAAGGCTTTAGTTGAAGACCAGGGCGCAGAATCGAGGCAGCTCTCAAAGCCGAGGGCTCGCTTCGTTACACGCAGGGAAGCCCTCGCGGAGCCGACCACCGCCGTCCTGGAGGCATAGGACCGGATTCACAGATTTGAACCTCACTCATGGCTTGAATCGATGGTTTTCGGAATCGAGCTCTCTATCCAACGGGGAGGAGCCTGAACAAGCGGCATTTGCCACATCGTGCCGGATACTGCACCGCGATGAAGCAGAAACTCCGATGCGAACTGTTGCGAGGCTGGTAGGTCTGAAGGGGCAGCAGCCTGCGAGTTCCAACACATGGTAGTGCTCCCTCCAATGAATTCCAATGATAAAGTCGCAGATGAGCCACCAGTTTCTGAAACAACACCCTGAAGGGTTCACGTGCTTTTCTGGCCAGCATATCTGTTTTTCGATCGAACACCACAGTTCAGGCAGTGCCAGTCCTCGCTATGCCGAATGGGCCTAGCTGAAGCGTGTTGCCGAGCTCCTGCCAGATTCAAGGCATCTCATCTTCGTGGTTAACTGTCAATCTCCAAGTTCCCAAAAAGAGTCCTTTGCAGTTCTAGCTTTGCATCTCCTACAGCTGCTGCAGTCAAAGCACAAAGGACATGCTCCGTCAGGAGATGTCAGAAACGTGAAACGCGACGCTACGCTGTCTTTCCGACAGATGCATCCTACATCTCTCCCACCAGAGCGGCCCCTCAAGCTCTCCTTCCACGGGTTGTGCCCATCCAGCGCGCACTCCAAGTAGCCCTTCCACATGCGACCCACCTCGTTGGGACTTCGCACCTCAACAAACACGATCGCGTGTGCGGGGTCAGCGCTCGTGGCTTTGGCTGGCTTGGCTTTCGCCGTGAGAGTTCATGCTGCGCTTGGCAATATTACCGGTCATGCCAATGTCTGAAACAAGCCCCACGAAACGATGGCAAGCAAACGCTGTGCAGCTTTTAGCCGTCGGTCATACTGGCACACGCAAAACCACAAAGCCGTTATGACTTCACCGTGTCAGTGTGCAACTGGTCTACGGTGTTGCATATAAATGGAGCCATACAAGCCTAGATCCAAGCTCCCTCAGCATGTGCCTTCCCTGAACGCCCTGACAGGGCACCCGCAGGGAGGCTGCCAGCTGGGTAAAAAAGCGCCCGGCTAGGTCGAGAGCCTCCTGTCCAGCGGAGTAACGTGCTGAAGGGTTCAACTTTTTTCTGTCGCCAATACCAGACTCTGCAGCCGCGAAAATGTCGATGACAAGCAGTGCCGGACCGTAGCAGACATAGAGACCGACGGTTCGACAAGCGAGCGCCAGTGGCCCGGGAGCCTGAACCCTCAAATACACAATGCGACGGTACGCATGAGGCATGCCTGCAGAAAGAAGATCAAAAATTATGCCAAACATGCACATGCAGTCATGCTTTGACACAAGTGTAAGCTAACGCTGGCACTATGTGTCTCGAGAACGGATGCCACGAAATGCCTTCCCAGCTTGTGTTCTGGAGTCTGGAGCTTATTCCCTGGTTCTGTTGATTGAAGGCATTTTTGTCACCCGTGCTCGACAAGTCCGACAAGTCCGACGAGGTTTGCGGCAGACTACAACCTTGTTGATTGAAGGCATACCGACCCATACCGACCCGCCATCGAAACACCATGCTTTGATTTCCTGACGATTGCACAGTGAGGCTCCGTGTCGTCGGAAGCAACCTCTAAATCATACTGAGGTGACGACTTATGCAACAACATTGCGGTCAGATTCGTTATAACAACTGCTGACATGACAACAGGACTCTGTCACACCCGCGCTAAGTGCTGGAGATGTGCCAATACCCCGGCCGTCTCCCCGAAATACTCGCAAAACCAGGCAATGCAAAGCAAAGCAAGGTATACACATCATGCAATGTGTGCCAGCACTGTAAAACTGCTGGTTGGCCACGAGGAGGATCAAGGTGCTAACATTCTTCATGTACATACAACCGTTAAGAACTAGATGTCGGTATTCAGTCGCTTGCGGACTCAACCAGGCAACTTAGGACAAACACTGGGTGCACTGATGCGCCTCGGCTGACGGTGTGGCAACGGAGGCTTGACCTTGTCGCCGCATCCAAGAGTAGAGTCTGCAGTTAAACTTTGATTACAACCGCTTAGTTCTTACTGGCGACCTGTGCGACGGGCGTGGTGATGTGAGGACTGCCGGCAGCCATAATACGATGGTGGTTCCATGCTGTGTAACAGAACAATAGACTCATGGCTTAACTCCGCTCTGGTATATTCTGACAAGTTCGGACCCTTGCAAGCGACACCAGTAGCGCGGCTGCTGCTGATGCTGCGACTTGTTCTCGCACCGGCGCCAGACCACCGACGACAACAACAGAGGTTCGGAGAACAGGGAGTCGCCACGGCTTGGAAGTCAATTGTTCCTTGACACAAGGGCGCAGTTTCGGAGGGCCGTAATTCCCAACTCCACAAATCCAGCATCGCAGAAACGCTGCTCCGATTGGAGTAGAGCCATGACATGAGCTGTAGGAGAGTCCAGAGCCCAATGCCCAAACTAGTGGAAACTCGGGCAATGTATTGATGCTGACGACGGTCTCGATACTGTCTCGATACAGTAGTGTCTCGGTGAAAATGGAAGCCCGAGTGTCTGTAGGTCATTGCGCTTGTGTGGCATGTGATGAATATGGTGTGCTCATGTACTACATGTCCACCGGACCATGCAGTAGCATGCATTCGGACACGTTTGTAGGGACGCCAGAACATAGGCCGACACCGGAGATGTGAATCTGTAAGCAATACAACACGTTGCCTTGCTTGGGTTTCTTCGGGGGGGCTTTGGTGGTTTGGACTCAAGGCCTCTTTTCCCGACTTGACCCTCGAGGAGCAATCACCCCTCGGGTCCTGACACACATGCCCGTTACAGAACACACGGAGGAGCTCTCGAGACTTATGCAGAAAGCTGCATGCTGGTAGCCGCACGTTTTGCGGCAAGCGGCAGGCAAATGGTGTTAGTATGGCCACTTCACAGGTGTAACATGCATACTGTGCATACATGTATATTCATACATGCATGCATACATGCCATACATACACTCATACATATATATATATATATACATATATATATATATATACACACATACCTATCTTATCTATATGTATAATACCTAGCTATTTTGACATTTTCTGTTCATGCATGCGTGCTTTCTTGGAAACAGCGACTCAACAGCTAGCTTGATTGATCTTCTCACCAGCTTACACGCCTGCGCACGTACATATGCACATGCACAACATACGACACAGTATAGACTGCACTGCATAACACTTCCTTACTTAACCTTACGTTGTCACGTTACGTTACGTTGAAACTTGCCTACACACTCAACAAACAAACAAACGGACGGACGGACCGACCGAAGGAACACCCACATAATTACCCATACCTACTTACTTCCATACTTGCACACATACACGCCGCTACTTGCCCTTCCATACAGCTCTGTCATGTTCAGTCTTCCATCCGAGGCACCACCGGTGGCAATGTTGCTGGAGCTGCTGGACACCTGAGCCGGTAGTACAAAGCATCAGATTTGCAACAAGCCGTGATGAATCACAGTTTCCTGCACTGAACGGCCGAAAACACCACCACCGGCTTCTGCTGCTCAATGGCATCTTCTATTTCATGCTGCTCTGGCAAACACCAGCCATTGATTCAAGAATCGGAGGGGTCAAGCTCAGCTGTAGGCCTCGAAATCTTAGCATGGACTGGGAGTCATCCGGCTTGGAGACCAGGAGATGCAACAGCTCATGGCCAATTAGTTCAGTATAGTTCAGTACTTTGTAGGCAAGTCGCCGCTGCCATCTCCTCGGGGGAGGAAGGATTGGTCTCCAGCTCCTGCGACGGGCGCAGCAGTCGGCCGAGGGTCGGCCACAACTGAATCTTCAGGCCGGACCTTCGGAAATGAGCAAAGGCGTTCCCTCAGAAGCCGAATGTTCACCCAGGACATGCTCATAGTCAGCCTTGGCAGGGCTTCCTTGGAGAGCCAGGAGCATTGATGCCACCAGGACCGCCTCAAGGCTCAAGAGAAAACAAGGAGCCAGTTTCTTTCAGCTCTCGCGACATGACTCAGGCGCTCACATGGCTACTGCGACACCACAGACCCCGGCCACTCCCACCAAAGTCGATTGTGGCAACTGTTGGAAAATAGATGGCAGTGCGAAAGCAGCCAATTTCGACAGTCATCAGACTTTTCCTGATCTTGATGTTAATATTAAGGCCACTTCCTTCTGCAATCTACAAAACTCCTCACTCACCCTGAGCACAGAAATCAGAATGCAAAGGCCCTTGGAGTGCTTGTAGATGCTCGGGGGCAAATTGTAGCAAGGATGACTGATGGCAAAGTCTTCCTCACCTTCCTCGAAACTTAGATGTGTCAGTTGATCCGTACAAATCCAAAGTCTCTAGATTCAGCAGGTCTTTCCCGGAAGGTTCAGGAGCGAATATGCAGTTTGAAGACTATCCCAAATCAGTATCATGGGCAAGCGCTGCGGGCGCCTCCCCACTGTACTGTGGCTCAACTGTCAACATGGCTCAACATATCCAGATTCGCCTCCGGTGGTGCTTCAAGGATATCGTCCGAGAACGGAGCCTGCAGAGGCTTGAGCAGCACGAGTGACAGCTGAAACCCGCGAAGACCTCAACACCATCCTCCAGCTTACAGGTTTAGGCTCCAGCATTCCCGGCTTGCAAAATGCAAGTTGCACAGCAGCGGGCTAGCTGGGACACGCCACCGCAACATCTATGTATTCAGCGGCAGCAATCGGTGGCAGATTTTCCAACCGGGACCTGCCTCAGTCACACCTGCGAGTTGTACGCGGAAGATGTCGATGTGATATCTTGGTGCCAGGCCATTAGGATGCAACGGCAGATATTGCTGAAGCTGCAAAAATGCACTTGTGGGGCTGAGGCGGACGATGCGAAACGTTTACAATGACTGACTGTAGCTGTGATATGTGGACTTCGGTCGGATCTCTGATTCCTAGACCCAGAAGCAGCAAGACCTCCGAATATTCGTATTTCAAGCTCTCTTGAAACCCACACCATGTGTCAGTTTTCAGAAGTCTGGCAAACCTTCAACAATCAAGCAGCGGCGGTGGAGAGCTCTCGCGACGAACGCGGCGAACGTGGCTCCGGAGAAAAGGAGGCACCAGCAGCTGTGCAGGAATTTTCAGTTGTGAGCTTTACCCGGGCTTCCAGCGCTTGAGATCTTGCAGGTCAGGAAGACAAGTTTGCCAGATGGCTGCTCATGAATTATTTCTCAACCATCAGCATCCTAAAGAGAAACAACAGCGCTCCGAGCGGAACGAGAGGTTGCAAAGGATTTGAATCGCAGGAGTGTCATTTGAACGGCCTGCTGCTTTCCACATTCAGGATGATCATGTCTGGACTTCCGTCTCCGGAATTTCAGGGTTGGCAGGATCCACGTAAGCCCAAGAAATAGACACAGCCCTCTACCATCTTCTAACAACCACCTCACATGATGCCGCAGCACAAGTGGAGCAGTGGCAACATTCAAAACACTTACAACCAACACTGCCGCACGATCCTTAAATCCTGCTGCATGCGCGTCTGCTGCCAATAAAATCCCGGCCACCTCCGGTGTGGCACTCGCTGCGGTTCCTTAACATGCCGGTAGCCAGCCGAGCATGAAATGATATATGGACACGGAAACTGTATGTAAATCAAGTCAGGGCTTCCGGACAGTGACGTTCCACAAATGACGACATCTGATGACAGATGTGAGCGCACCAAGTAAGCCCTAGAGTAAGCCAGCGAGCATCCAAATCTGGAAACCCCCGGGCGCCCCTGTCCCCACAGGAAACCTTACCGTTGCAGAACTGGGCTCCTTCCACCAAGAAATCCTGCACTGCTGCAGCTTGACAAGAAATAGCCGCATCGAACTCCAGGAGGCACCTGTCGCTGTTGCACGAAGATAACACAGAACCGAATGCTTCTAAACAGCCACTCGTGAGTGAACGATTTATACTGAAACCACTTAAAGACTTAACGAGTCTGACTAAAGTGAGCCTCCTGTCGATTTGCCAGATAGAGCCACGCAACTCATGGTGACTTCCCAGTCTCTGCCGGCCATGGAGCCATCAGGGGGCAAAGCGGGAATCCCTAAAGGCCCATCCCAGCAGTGAAAGGAGGGGCGAGGAATATCGAGAGACCAGTGGGGTCGGCTCGCCACAGAATGGGCTCCGAATACAAAGTGCACTGGCGTTTCTGGCACCAGCGTCCGGATGAAGGCAGACATCACGCTCGAAGCCCGGCACGCTCTACTGGTAGGTATCCCTATATACTGGGGCATTTCTTCCATGGCATATTCACAGGATTCAGCCGGCTCGTCCGATTGCGGTGATTCTATCAGCTTCCTGTAGGTTTGTTGTCTACAGGACCGGGTCGAAGACGAGGGACTCCGGTTCAGCTGGCCGCAAGCGATGCTTATATTGCCCCTGTCTTACGTTTCCACCTTCGGCTGTCACTGCATGGGTCGGAAGGGCGGCTCTCCTCCCTCAGCACAAATTCCAATATTCGTGAACTGTTATCTTCTTGGCCTGCGACTGCGCAACAAAACGAAGCAGCCCGCGCAGTCTCAATATTGCGCCAAGCAGCGGTACACAGCCTTGACGTAACTGTCCCAAGCTTTGCCAAGGCTCAGCGCCGCCAGCCTCAGTCTTTCGGATGCAAAGCGTGCCGGATATTCAGTTCTCACGGTATCGAGTTTTGTCTTCAGGAAGTGACATATCTTCCAGACCTGAAGTGCTCAAACAAGGTTTCGCGAGCATGTAGAACTGCCGTTGATGGCTTTGCTTTCGCAGGCCTTTCGCATGGCACTTGTCACCTTCACCTCTCGGGTACGGGCGGAGGGTCGCACCGACATTGCACAATCTTGTCAACCGTGAGCCACTTCTGCGCTGAAGCACTAGCACTGCGATGAGGTTCGAGAGCAAAATCTCTGTGCAATCGTTGCCCGCGTTTTTGTTATTTGTACGTTTGGGCTTCAGGGCAGGATCCCCTTGTGGTCGTGAGCCTTCGCATTTTGTGTATGGCCATGGGACATGCTGATTAGTGACAGGCACTATCACTTTATCGCAGCCACAAGCTGCCTCAATTTCCCAACGCAGGGACTGGACAGAAGGTTTCAGAAGCAAAAAAGGCATTGTACGGTGACGGGCTCGTACTAAACAGCGGAACAACAACTGCTTCTGGGGTAGGCGGGGACCTTGCTTGATTTGCAACTACAAGTCTCATCACTAAGTGCGAGTAGGGCTAAACAAATTCTATCATCGGCGCAGGTCCTTTTCTCACCCGCCCCGTTGATCAAGTCGCACCACAGGGAAATTGGTTCGAATTCGAGGGGGAAAGGATTAGCTGAGCTTCTGCCTAGAAAACGCGTCGCGACGGCGCTTCAGTGACCTTCGGCACTTGAAATGATGACACTGCCCAAGGGGCCCGTTGAAAGCCAGTGAAGCAAAGCAACCGACCTTCGACTTCGACGCAGCAGCAAGGGATTTGTTAGTGAAGTGTGTCATGACGGTGTGACAAGTGAAAGGGACTAGGGTCTTCGGCTTTAAGGGGTTTGTCGGTATTTTCTAAATATGAGAGGCATCTCGAATCTCGAAGCTCGTGCAACTTACAGGAACTGTGTCAGAAGAAGCTGTCATCCTGCAATCACGACTCGAAACTGCAAGGATCTGCCAAGGGAGGAAAAATGCAGCCAGGAGTCCGCAGCTGTCAGAGCCTTGGCTTGCAGAGATCGGGCTTGACTGAAGCCGAGCTCTTTGTGAGAGTGCTGCGTTGGATCGATTTTGGTGTTCTTACGTTTGGCTTCACCCACCCAGCCTTCGCTGTTTCGCGATTTCTAACCTTTGAGAGGCCGCCGAGCTCGGCCACAGCCCAAGAT